>JAKUCV010003355.1:0-43464 GCA_028386065.3 Turnera subulata | reverse complement strand
GTCCAATCAAGCCAATGTTAAGTGATCTCCAGATGTGAGTAAGTCTAACGTTACCAATTCCACCAAAAGCGTGGGTCCAATCAATCATGTAGCCTCCCTATAGCCAGCTGTTTCTCTCTTAGAGTTTTTATTTTTACAGTACAAAAACAAAAAACAAAGCCCTCCAACTTTGAATGTTATTAAACCCACATTGGTCCATACTTATACTGTTACATTTCCTCTTTGCCCCCTCTTTCTCTTCTTACCCCCAACTAGATTTCATAAGGGAGGAGGGTAAGGAAAAAAAAAAAAACATTGCGGGGGAAATGAAGGCTCTCATTATTATTTCTTTAGACCTTATTGGTTTCTTTTACATGGCATCATTGAAGGAAAGGGACCTGACGACTCTTTTTGTCATACACGTGGTTAAATTCCCTTGGCAACACTTGGGGGCCAATTTTTTTGGTTTATGGTCCACACTAGAGAACGCATTGATGAAAAACATTAGACATTACTCATTTTGTGATATTCTTGAATCTTGACCTGATAACTTGAGGTCTTTGGGACATAGTTTTTGATCCCCACATCAAATATAAATGTGGAGTGGTAGCTCTATCACATCTCTTACCATTTTGTGTCCGTCCAAAACAATATATATATATATATATATATATATTTCTTTTCACTAAAAATATTATTTCCAATAGTAATTTCTAACAATGGACCCATCTCCAAATTTCCTAGAAGATATCAACGGTCGCTTGTTAATTTAATCTCGCTTCTCTTACCATTGTCACCCTTATTCATGTCTGTGCTTGGTATTATTTAATTTGTGTATTAATTTGTGTATATCCTTATAAACAAGGGTGATCAACACACATTTTGTTTATAAAATATATACAAGGAAATTATAAATTTTAATTACCTCCCATATCTAAACCAGTCCTACCAAACTGTTTTTATACACACGTATTAATGAAGATTAATTTTAATAAGCCAATTGCTTGACTATCTAATATGAGCATTCTTTATGAGTAAGTAGTAATTGTAGTGGACTTTTTGCCCGCTAGATTTCCTTTATTTGGAATGATTTGTACAGGATTGAACCCTAATTTTCGGATAGAAAGACTTAAATTGGGAATCATTGTTATAAAAATATTTGTCCACAATCCACATGTCATATATATATATATATATAACAAGCACTGTTGGGTTATATTGTATGGAGGCCCACTTGAGGTAGTGGGGCCCATGAGGTTCACCCATAAGTTGGGTGCTCACCTTGTAACCCTAGTTGCCTCCTATATATACATGTTGTTCTATGGCACACACACCTAGAACATAACATACATAGGGTGACTAGGTTACACCCACACATACCATATACACAGCTATAGAGAGGAGAGGTTTAGGCCGTGGAGACTACAGGGGTTACTCCGATACACCGTGACAACCCTTCCCGACCGGTAGATCAAGACCTGGACTCCAAAACCTGTTTGCTTCCGCTGCTAGGACTCCAAGTAGGTGTCCTAATTTATTTCATTGAGGAGATTATGTTCTCCTTCAAGCACAAAGCACACCGGCTGCACTAACTGCCAACACACAGATAGTGTGTCTCACCTATATATGTATATATATATTGTCACCAAGGATGATTAGTATACCACTTACATCATTTATCATATTAAGATAATATTTACTTTTAACCAACGCCTTGTACAGGTTCTACATTATGCTAGCTATCAAAGTTGTTAAATAATTTTATATATGATTTCCAACAATGATAAACCATATACATTTTGATTCTTTGCTTTGGTGCCCTAAAAAAGATGGCATTGGTTCTGTTGTGGAATACTGTTTGTTGCTAGTACTGGCGTCATGCTTGTTACCTCTCTTGAAAATAGGGGATGACCCTGCAGCTTGAGATCCATTGAAAGCAGACTACTAGTACAAGAATCTTAATTAGAAGAGTGTTAATCCTTGCAAAGAGCATAATCTAGTAAATATCAGTATTTTTATTATTTCCTTAATGTTTGTGAAGAAAACATAGATATGATTAAGTTTTCATTGTTTAGGCACGGAAAGGTCTGAGTACTTCTCAAGTGAACGTTGTTCTAACTGGAAATTCCTGGTTGGACCGGGAAATCAAAATTTAAGACATTGATGCAGATTGTAGACCCTGGAAGGAAGATAAAAAGTAAAAGGACATTTCATAAACTTATGTGCTTCGAAAGGAAAAAGCCAAAAGATTTTGCTTAAGACGGCAAAACATTGAACAATAGGGGACAAAGAAAGACATTGCAAGAAATATGATCATAAAGGAAGGCTAAAATCCTAGTGTATATATGTATATAATGACTATAAGTTTTGAAAATTGCAGGCCAATAACGATTTCCTGATTTGAAAAATTCAGCTGAATTCTCTAGGACTTAGATTAAATTCTTCTATCCCGGATTGAGCCTGACTAATCAAGGGGTAGAGACATTGATTATCAACGAATCTATTTGGGAATTATATATGTTTTTATCCAAGGAATACATTAGACGAATCTTTCGATGAAACGTTATACGAATCTTAATCATCCTAACAAGTTAATAAATATTATAGAATAGAGTGGGAACTTGCGAATTACATGAAGTAGAATTAAAATTTGAAGGTTTTTTTTTACGATAAATGGGAATAAAAGAGTTTTATTGTTATATAGTAGGCAGATCGATAATATTGCCTAAGTGATGAATGACATGCTATTTACTCAAATGCCACTTGATTAGTCTCGAGCAAAAGATAGAATTTCCAAGGGACATACGAGCACGGAAAGTATATATTACCCTACTGATTTTCCAACTTCAAACATTTAATCTCCTTTTCCTCTTTTGAAGACTCGGCAAAATTTTGAGGGTGTGTAATTAATTAATGTCACACATCAATAACCCTAAATCTGGACTTGGCTCAAGGTCTTCTTCCCTCCCCTGCTCCCTTTCGACTTTTGCATGTCAATAGCCAATTAGGGCCTAAACCTCTTTGTCTTGTAGTTCTCATGGGCTCAAAACATGCTTTCATTGGAAGGTGGATGACAGAGGTGACATATATGGTTTGGTTAGTTGTTATGCTAATAGACATTGACTGACTAATAAGACATTACTAATGGCACTAACCGTATTGAATACTTTAAATTACGAACACCTCCATTTGGGTTAATAAAGAAGTCATGTTTTTTAACCTTTTTAATTAGTGGCTCAAACTCAAACGAGGGGAGGGAGATTAGTGAGGGATAATGCGCTTTCTGATCACACTATCAAATCTATGCTGAGAAAAGCTTCAGTTGCACTATTAGAATAGAAAAATGTGGAAGTAGCAAATTAAAATTGAGATTTTTTTTTTGATAACATTGCTGCATATTTGTACTTTATAGGAAAGTATCATTTTTTAAACAATATTGTTTCTCAGTGCAAAATGGAGTAAAATAAATCTCACATTCATGAGACACCTTTCCAGAAAAGGAAGACACATGATTTGACTATTAGATCAACAATGAATAGTATCATGATTTTGAAGGCTTTACAATGAGAGATAGCTCATCTTTCTTTACCATCGCAATAATTTTGATTTCATGACTTGTTCCTTACTTTTTTTTTCGAAAGGGTAAAGATATATTAATAAGAACCGAGTACAATATACATATGAAAATTACATAGATTGTTAAAAACTAGAGACAAAACAGAATTAAAGGCCACAAACATGGTGGAATAAATCCACAAACAAAGCATAGACCATAAATACAAAGTGATTACACTTAGATCCGGACATAGGTAAAGATTAAAACACAAACCAAAGAACTTGCAGCTACCCATGAACGGGAGAGCGTGATGTCCGCATAAAGCAGGACTAGCCCCAAACAACAACCAAGTTTGCTTACAGTGGTCGGCAGCTATCGGCTTTAACTCTGAGACACGAGCAAGCCAAACAAATACCATCACCGGAGAAACGGGAGAAAGCCAAGATCCGCCCTTGCGAGTAAACACTTCACAGCATGCACCATACTTCACACAACAATAAACATACAGATCCACGGTAAAGAGCCCCATAAAACTCTTCTATGTGGATAAAATTCCCAACAAGGGGTAGAGATCCTCAAAAAGAGGCAAATATCCCAATCTAAATCTAAACGCAGGAGTAGATCTAAATGGGTACAATTATTCATCCAAAGCAAGGAGACAAAAACAAAGAAAGCAAAAAAAGAAAAGAAAAGGGGTGAGGGCAGCCCCAGGAAGAACCAGAGGCGGAGGTTCCTAGAGAGGATTGAGAGAAAAAATTTTAGAGAGAGAGGGAGAGAGAGAGTGGTTTTTCTTTTTCACATGACTTGTTTCTTACAACCAGCATGAATTTTCTTTTCACATGCCAAATCCATATATTTAAGGAGGTGACTTGCAAAGCTTTTTTTTTTTTCTTTGCCAATCTTATTGCATATGCATATATAATAACTATTGTTCCCCAGAAAGGCAATACTTTGATTTTTTTTTTTTGGAGAAAAGATTATGCCTCGCGGGCTTTCATTCACAAAATATGTACAACATGGTTGGGGATCAAAAACATCCCCTAATATCTATGTCTACATGAGTCAAAATGCTATCAGGTGGGATTTGAAGAAAGGAAATCCCCCGGTCCAAAGAAAGTGCGAGCTGGGCAAGAACCGCGACACATTGATTTGCGTCACTATAGACATGATGCAAAGTGACCTGCCATTCTCTACTAAGAATTTCCCTGATGTCATACACTAGAGAAGGTAAAAAGTTTAGGTTCGCATTATCAGGGGCCAGCAGATCAATTAATACCTGGGAAGAGACCTCCATCTCAATGCTTTTGAAACCACGGTCCCCAGCAAGGTCCAGTAAAGATTTAACCACCCATAACTCAGCTTGAGTTCTTGAACAAATTCCAATATTGAACATTAGTCCTCCTTGCCATTCCCCATAGGAGCCTCTTATCAAACCCCCAGCGGTCGCAATACCAGTTTGGATGTTAACGATTCCAGCTGCATTGAGTTTCACATTGGGATGCTTAGGGGGCTTCCAACATATGAGTCTGGGTCCTAAATCCCCAACATCCAAAAGCCGCATCGGATCATGGTGCTCAGCCCATAAAATTTCTTTGGTCTTTAAAAGTACCACGTGAGCTGGATTATGGATCCTCGTAGGGTGTTCAGAAAATACCAAGTCATTCCGCCATTGCCATAGCATATTGCAAGCCACAACAAAAGTGATCCTCCAGTCAATTCCCTGTCTATAGGTGAAGTCGACTTGTAAATTGTCGTTGATCCAGGACTGAATGCATCTCAGTGAGGGGTCTCTTGAACAGTTAGGACCCTCTAGGGTGATCCACAACCTAGCTGCTAGTGGGCAATTACTCATAATGTGTAGGCTGGTTTCCTCAGCACTCTCACACCTAGGGCAGATGTCATTGTCAGTCATACCTCTTTTCCTTCTCGCTTGGTTGGTGAGTAACTTGTCTTGGAATAAAAGCCATAAGAAGCTTTTGTACCTTTGGGGTCCAGGCCATCTCCATATCCTCTTCCAGGAGCTGTCTTCAGCAAGCCAAGAAGCTTCTTCGAGAACCTCGTAGGCGGATTTAGTGGTGAAACCACCATGGGTCGAGGAAGCCCATCCAACCCGATCAGGCCCTTTACTTGGTTCCGGGCTGCTAATTGCCCTGATTTCGTTGACAACATCTGCAGGTAACAACTCAGCAAATCTTTCCCAGACCCACCCGGTGGATGGTGAGGCATACTCAGATGTCAATGCATTAGAGTGATGTTCAGGAATGGGAAACCGAGAAAACTTCATAAGAGGTCCCCGGGGGGTCTATTTATCCAACCAAAATCTAAGTGTTCTGCCATCTCTTATCCTCCACTCGAGGCATTCATAAACAGACTTCCAAACGTCACAAATAGCCCTCTAACAGTGTGATCCTCGTTTCTTCACAATGATTTGAGGGACCAAACCCAGCTTTCACATGTATTTGGCCCTAAAAACTTATACCCAAAGTGCTTCAAGTCTTGTAATCAGGGCCCAAGCTAGTTTCATGATGAGGGCATGGTTACAAGACCTAAGACGTTTAAGGTTCAATCCTCCACATTCCTTAGGGAGGGTAACAGATTACCAATTCACAAGATAAGTTTTGCGGGAAGTTTCAGTGGTACCCCATATGAAGTTTCTGCACAACTGTTCGATGCGATCACAGGTAGAAGCTAGAATCTTGATTGTCTGCATAGTATATATAGGTAGGGCTACTAACACCGCTTGAGTTAAGGTTGTATGACCAGCCAGAGAGAGGTGTCTTGCCACCCACCCGTTCAATCGACTTTGGACAGTTTGTACAAGATGATGCACGGTTTTTCCTGAGATTCTGTCGTGGAGTATGGGGACACCCAGATATTTACCCAAGTCTGAGGTGGGTTGGAAACCCAAGCCCTGACTGAGGTTATTGGCAAGAGTCTCTGTCACGTTCTTGGAGTAGAAAATCCTAGTTTTTGAATTGCTAATCTTCTGGCTTGAGAAGTGGCAAAAATAGTTCAAGCAAGAAGTGATTACCGAAACTTGGTCCATATTGGCTTCAGCAAACAGGACTAGATCGTCCGCAAAAAAGATATGGGAAAGTTTAGGTCCTCCTCTGCTGAGTTGAATAGGTCTCCAGTGTTTATTCCTCACTGCCTCTTCAATGATTTGGCTCAATTTCTCCATACAGAGGACGAAGAGGTATGGGGAAATCGGGTCTCCTTGCCTCAAGCCCCTTGAAGGATGGAAAGGTTCCGAAATATCACCATTCCAGTTCACCCTGATCCTGCTGTTAGTAAGGCATGCCATGATAGCGTTGTTCAGCTCTTCCGAAAATCCTGCATCTCTCAGGGTATCATGGATGAAAGCCCATCGAACACGATCGTAGGCTTTCTCGAGGTTGACTTTAATGACAAAGAAACCCACATCCCCGGATTTCTGCTTCATTACATGGATTACTTCTTGGAGAAGGATGATGTTATCGGTGATGAAGCGGCCCGGCACAAAGCTGGCTTGCGTGGGAGCTATTAGATCCCCCAGTACATTCTTCATCCTGTTGGCAATAATTTTAGAGACGACCTTATAGGAAACATTACACAATCCTATTGGTCTAAAGTGGGACATTTGCTCTGGTGCATCAACTTTCGGTAGTAGGGTCAGAATTGTGTCATTCACTCCTTCATCCCAACTGTGTGTATAAAAAAATCGATGGACCATCCTGCAAAAACTTTCCCCAACAACCTGCCATTGCTGTTGGAAAAAGAAAGCATGTAGACCATCAGGCCCCGGGGCCTTTAGAGGAGCTACTTGGAATAGAGTGGTTCGTATTTCCTCGTCAGACACAGGGGCAAATAATGCAGGCGTTTTATGCTGAGGAATTGGCTGAAAATAGCCTTTAAATGGCATGACCGCTTGGCCAGGGTATTCGTCCGAGAACAATTGCTGGTAGAAATCAACTACCATCCCCTTTAATACGACAGGGTTCCCATCTTTCAAGGCAACAATTTTATTTCCCCTTTTTCTCATCTGCGTAACCGAGTGGAAGAAGGCTGTGTTTTTGTCCCCCCATTGTATCCATTGACATCTAGATCTCTGGAACCAATCCATCTCGTCCTGTGCTAAAATCTTATCCAGTTCACACTTTAATTCAACTTCAAGTGAAGATAAAAAAGCTGATGGTTTCCTCTCGAGGTATATTTGGATGCCCTTCAGTCTAGCTAACAGTTGATTCTTTTTCTGTTTGTTTTTAGCAAAAACTGTTTTCTGCCATTCGGTAGCCTTTGACGTGAATTCCTTGATTGAAGTACTCCAGGATTGGTCCACGGGCCAGCTCTTTCGAACAAGTTCGTCAAAGTTGCTATAGGTGGCCCAGGAGGCTTGAAACAAAAATCTCCTAGGGGTGTGTTCCACTGCCACTGAGCCATCAGGCCAAATTAACACCGGACTATGATCAGAATGCAGAAATGGCAGGTGATATACATCAGTCTGGCTAAATTCAGTGGCCCAGTGCGAGTTCCCTAGGGCGCGATCGAGCCTCTTCTTCAAAGTCCCTCTATGCCAAGTAAAGCAAGGGCTGGAAAATCCAAGGTCCATAAGGCCTGAGTTGAGAAGGCTATTCTGGAATGCTCGAGTGCCGTAAGAGAGGGTCCTACGACGACCGTTGCTCTCAGATAAGTTAATTGTGGCATTGAAGTCCCCAGCTAAAAGCCAGGGTTCAGTAATAGTATCGGCCAGTACCTCTAGATTCTGCCACAGAAAATTCCTGGTGGAGGCCCTAGGACTGCCATATACTGCTGTAAGAAGGAATTCTTTTTCTGCCGTCCATATCTTCATGTGAACAAACTGAGCATGGTTAAACAAAAATTGAATGGATACTAGTTCCTCTCGCCAAAGAATCCAGATTCCACCGGAGAAGCCTCTTGCATCCACTCTATGCGACTTGGAGAACCCAAGTCTTTTTATGACTTTATTAGCAGTAGAACCACTGATTCGAGGCTCCACAATGACTACCACCATAGGTTTATATTGCTAGCAAAAAAACTTCAGTGAACGGGGGAATTGAGGTTTTGCTGCCCCTTGGCAGTTCCACACCATAATTGGGTTCATCATTCAAAAATTGGGAAAATTAGGGATGCCCTGAGCTTGACTGGGTGCCAACTGCTCCTCTTCACTGCGTTCTGCAAATTCCATTTCTTCATCCCAGATAATACCTTCTTCTTCTTCTGAGATAGGGCCGAGATCACCCCTTTGTCCCTTTCTCTTAAATAATGGTGATTTTCTCTTCTTTAGGGCTATGCCCCATTTGCCGCCTCCTACCTTCACTGAGGCTGAGGGTCCCTCAACTTCAACTTCAATATGGTTAAGGTCTGGAGGTTTAGTCTTGGCACGGGTTCTTTGCAGCGGGGAGGTACATAAGGGACGGCTAACCCGGGGCAACTTACTTTGTTCCAAAGCCGATTCTGCCTCCTGTCTAGAAAGAACAACATTTAGAGGGGTGGAATCAGAAGGAACAAAGGTGTGTTGTCCTCATTTAGATGGAACAGTTTGGATTGACTTATTGGGTGCGGGTTTGTTCTGTAGGGGCGGGGTTTGGTTTGTAAGTGATTGTGAGATGTCTGAATGGTTCTTTGGAAGGGCTGGTGTTTGGGACTGTGGTGGAACTGGGAGGGGACTTTTGGCTACCCATTAGGCTGAAGTGTTGGTATTGGTGATATCGGTTAGGGGAGCACGAGTTTGGGTTTTCTTGGGATGATCATTAGTTGGGTTTACATTGGAAAGATGTTGATCCCCCTTCTTACTTTTCTTCGGATTCTTATTGGGTTTTTGGCCGGTTTTCGTCGCCACCGTGATCTATGGCCCAAATTCACTAGTAGATGCCTCCTCCAATCCACCATCCTTATCTAGGTCGCGTGCCAAACGCCGAACCTTGAGCCTTGCAGCGGATCCTGCACCCCAACATGTGTCGCTTCGGGAGCGGATGGTTTTCGTGGCAGGGATTTACGTTGCCTGATCGGAGCGTTCATCCACGCGCCAGCTCCCGATTTTGGGTTGTTCGATTGTGGGTTAGCTTCACCTATCTGTTCCTTTCCTTTGCCCCCTGTCGGTACTATCACTATCCCTTCGGTATTGGGATTCCCCGGTTCACCTTGGGGGGAGTAGAGTTCTGGGCACCTGTCCATGGTGTGGTCAGCTCTGCCACATTAATAGCAAATAGTCGGTAATCCCTCATAGATAACTTGTTGTGCCTTCCCATGAAACTGGATGGTTCCTTTGAGTGGCTTTGTCAAATCAACTTCCACCGCTATCTTAGCGAATCGGCCCCGTTGGTATTCTCTGGTGGCATGATCAATCCTCATTGATTGACCCACAAGATCCCCAAGCGCAAGTAGGACACTGGAATGGTAGGTATGCATAGGGATATCAGGAAAACAGACCCATACAACAGCTCGATCTACCCGGTCTTTGGTGGCACTAAAGTCAGACTTCCAAGGGAAAACACACAGAGCGCTATTGAATACCGTCCATGGACCACCAACAAGACTGTGGAGATAGTCACTCTTTTTTTCAAACTTAATCACAAAGAAATTGTTCTCAAGATCAATTACCTTAAAGAGGCCTGTAGGTTGCCAAAGTGATCTGATTTTGGCATGAAGAACTCGGTAACTGATATGCTTCCCAAGTAGTTTGACAATGACCGCCGTCTCCCATCTCTGCTCGAGTCTCTTCTGGAACGCTGGCGACAGATCGAGGGTTGGGATGTCGCCTTCGCTGCCGACAATGATGTCTCCAGGTTCAACATAGGTCTCTTCTTCATCCTCTAACCACACCCCTGTCTCCGTGTCACCAGATCTGGTTCCTTTAAGCTTTTCCAAGTAGCTCATTGGTTGTTCCGTCATGACGGTATCTTGGCCATTCACCAGTGAGGTTCCAGGTCCAGGACCTGTGGCTGTCCCGGCAATGCGTTCGCTTTCGTCTTCCTTCACCGGGTCTCCGTCGAGGCTGTTATGGCCTGGTTCCCCCCATAAGGGAAGAGGAACCGGGTACCAAGAACGGTAAGCGCGTTCACAGGTTCAAAGGATTTTCTCTCTCAATTTTCTTCAAGACATAACACAATTTCTTTCCTTTCTTTTACTTGGCAATACTTTGATTTTTGAGCTTCAAAGAAACCAAGAAATTGACGTAAATTGTGAACTTTGCCGTGAGAATTACTGGAAAAAACTACAGTGGTGAGACTGCAAACATATCAGAGAAGAAAATAAGGTAAATGGCAAGTTTTACCTAGTTCAAGAAGCAATTTAACTGTGATGAATTGGAAAGGGACTACTCCAAAATTTTTACCCTTTTACTAGGTGGTCAAGAAATTCAATTTACCTTGTCTAGGTGCTACCTACTCTTGAGGCCTTTTAGAGAAAAAAACAAGGAGAAGAAGTAATATGATAATAATGATACGGATTTCATCAAAAAAAAAAAAATAATGATACGGATGAATAAAGAAACAGAAAATCCAAGGGGCCTGTGATTAGCAGCATATGGCCAATTGGGTTGAACTTTTTTTGAATGCCAATTCTCTTGGTTTGTTGTTTGTCTTGGTCAAACACAACCCCCTTCCCATAAGAACTGGTGGCCTGGTGTAGGGGGAGGTATTCATTAAATTCCTAGGTTACCCTTTTATGTCCACATCCTGAATAAAACCACATGTACAACAAGTCACAAAAGGGAAATCCTCCAATTAAAAAAAAAAAAGAAGCTACAAAATCCCAAAACCCTCCTTAAAGAAAACAAACCCCCCCCCCCCATTGAATATCTCTCAAACAGAGGAAAAATTAAGAAAAAGAAAAGAAAGAAGGAGACAAGAACCCCCCTTCCCTACCATGACCCCACACAAAATACACCAAGACCCCCACCCCCATAGCACAAAATAGAAAAGTAGTAGAAAAAAAAAAGAAGGTGAAGCAAAAATTAAAAGAAGGAAAAAACATGAAAGACATACCAAAACTAGAACTCCCTCTTTCTCTATATTTTTTTTTCAAAGCGCGTGCAATTCACGCCCCAATCACGAGGAAGTGACAGCCCATGTCAGTGGTGTTTTCGTACGTCGGACCGTGGTGTTACTTCATTGTAGCAGTTCCCATCAACATGCCTCCCCTTGTGTCCCCCACGCGCAGTCAGCCATCGCGAGTGGACACGCGCCACATACATCACCAGACCACCACCACCATCCCCCACCCTTCAAGGCTTGAACTACTCTCTCTCCATTTCTCTCCTTTCTCTCTACTAACTCATGTCTCCCTTGCTTCTCTACCTTACCCATTTTTACTCTTCTCTCCTTCTCTCTCTAGAACAAAACCACACTGAATTTTCCTTCTCTAAAGTGGAAGAAGAAGAAGAGGAAGTTAAAGAACCAAACTTGGGCACTACCAAAATCACAACCTTTGAGCTCAACTGAACCGACCCTTTTCAGCTCTGTACCTCCGGCATGGATACCCGCCGGAAAGTTAGACTCTTGCAACCGCCGCCGGCTGCTTTCCCGAGCTGAATGCATTGAGCTAAGGGGTCCAAGTTTAGCTTCCTTTTTCTTTGTTGTTGTTCGATATAGTTGAGAAGGGCAATGGCTACCACGACTAACACTAGCTCCACGCCACCGCAGGGGGTGGAGCAGCCTGGTGGTGGTGCTGGTGCTGGTGCAGCTGCCTCGACGGACGAGCTGACGGCGAAGGCGGTGCACAAGAGGTACGAGGGGCTGGTTATGGTGAGGACCAAGGCGGTGAAGGGGAAAGGCGCGTGGTATTGGGCGCACCTGGAGCCCATGCTCGTCCACAACACCGACACGGGGCTCCCTAAGGCGGTGAAGCTCCGGTGCTCGCTCTGCGACGCCGTGTTCTCCGCCTCCAACCCTTCCCGCACCGCCTCCGAGCACCTCAAGCGCGGCACTTGCCCCAACTTCAACTCCCTCCCCAAACCCATTTCCACTGCCTTGCCTTCTCCTTCCAGCACTAGTGGCGGCGGCGGGGGAGGNAATTTGCCTAATGGGACTAGTTTGTACCGGAAGGCGGTGTTTGTTGGTGGCTCAGTGCCTTCTAAGTATGCAGAGGAGGTGTTGTGGGAGACAATAACCGGCGTTTGTGGCAATCTTGTGCAACAGTGTGTAGGTATAGTTGCGGATAGGTTTAAGTCCAAGGCATTGAGGAATTTAGAGAACCAGAATCACTGGATGGTTAATCTTTCTTGTCAGTTTCAGGGTTTTACTAGTTTGATTAAGGATTTTGGCAAGGAGCTTGAGTTGTTCAGGACTGTGAGCGAGAATTGCTTCAAGGTCGCCACTTTTGTCAACAACAAGACTCCTATTCGAAATAGTTTCCATAAGTATCAATTGCAGGAGTATGGGCACTCCGGGTTGTTGAGAGTGCCCTTTCGAGCATATGAGAAGATGGATTTCGGACCGGTGTATACAATGCTTGAGGATATATTGAGCTCAGCGCGAGCATTGCAGCTGGTTTTGATAGATGAATCTTATAAGTTAGTAGCAATGGAGGATCCAGTCGCGAGGGAAGTGGCCGAGATGATTGGAGACGTGGGGTTCTGGAATGAATTGGAGGCAGCACACTCGTTGGTTAAGTTAATAAAGGAAATGGCTCAAGAGATTGAAACAGAGAGGCCATTGATAGGGCAATGCCTTCCACTATGGGACGAGCTAAGGGCAAAAGTGAAGGACTGGTGTTCAAAGTTCCACATTGCTGAAGGACCAGTCGAGAAAGTGATCGAAAGGCGGTTCAAGAAAAATTATCATCCTGCTTGGGCTGCTGCATATATTCTTGACCCTCTCTACTTGCTTAGGGACACTAGTGGCAAGTACCTTCCTCCATTCAAATGCCTCACGGCCGACCAAGAAAAGGATGTGGACAAGCTCATAACCAGGCTTGTTTCCAGGGAGGAGGCTCATATTGCATTAATGGAACTCATGAAATGGAGAACAGAAGGGCTGGATCCAGTTTATGCCAGGGCTGTTCAGATGAAGGAAAGGGATCCTATCACTGGAAAGATGAGACTTGCAAATCCTCAAAGTAGCAGGCTTGTGTGGGAGACTTACCTCTCCGAGTTCAAGTCACTAGGGAAAGTTGCAGTGAGGCTAATATTCCTTCATGCCACTTCATGTGGCTTCAAATGCAATTGGTCTTTACTTAGATGGGCGTGTCTCCATGGGCACGCAAGGGCGGGAATGGACAAGGTCCAGAAGCTAATATTTATTGCAGCTCACTCCAAGCTTGACAGGAGAGATTTCTCAAGTGATGAGGACAAGGATGCAGAACTTTTCGCACTGGCAAATGGTGAGGATGATGTGCTTAATGAGGTTCTAGTTGATACGTCCTCAGTGTAACATTTTTTTCCCCCTCCACTTTCAAATTCTAATTTTCAATGTGTAGGATTTATTGAATTCTTTCCTCAGATCATGCCCTCTTTTGTATTTCTTTACTTACTCCCTAGAAGATTTTGTTGGAGAACTGATAGGTGATTACTTTTTCTTTTTTTCTTTTAATGCCTAGTAATGCATTTGAGAAGATGCTCATCTTTCATCCTAGATTGGTATTGGCAATTTTTTTTTTCTTTTTGAGTTCACTCAAAAGAAAGTCTACTTGTTTGCAAAGATGGCAGTTTCTGTATCTACAAATATTGCATAGCAGGAAGAATTCTGTAAAGCCTTTGTCCCTCGAGTAAATTTTACTCAATGTAACATCTCAAAGGAGAATGTATTAAATTTCTCCTTTTTTTCCATGGTGGAGTTTTGATCAAGTGCAATGGATTCCAGAACTACAATTATAACATGCTACATCCCTAGCATCTTCACCTACAGATGGTAAATTTGTGTGTGTCAGTTTGGCAGATGAATTTTCCTGGAATGTGTTGGTGGGCTGTATTCACTACCTTGCTTTTGAGACTTAAAAATTCAATGAAAACCCCTTTGTTGGTTGCTTTTTCTGCGAAATGGACTATATGCTAATAATCCATGGCATCATTTAGAGATTGTGGAAATCATCCAAATCCAAAGGGAAAGCGGCTTTCTGTCTCAAAAGTTCTCACACATTCCTCCGCCAAACTCTCAAAGTCTATGCATAAATGTGGAGTTTGCACATTGTTTTCCTGTTCTATTGCCATGTGTATCCCTCTTTTTCTTGTTTTGTTGATCTTATAATTCCTTGAGCAACAAGCATGATAGGGTGTTTTGCATAATTCAAGTGTCATGTTGTTGCTATTTTTCTTGTTTAGGGTAATGATTGAGTCTGCCTGAAAGCTTTTCTCTTTTGTTTTTGGTCCAAGACTTTGGAGTTGTTTATTTTGTGGTCCTCTTTATGAGCTCTCCTTTACAAGTCCCTTGGCTAAAATTAGGACAGTTTTTTTTTTTCCCCAATTGGGGTTTTAGCATCCACGTTTTAAACATATTCAACCTTTGCCATGTGTGTGCCTTTTAATTTTCCTAAAACTAGGTAAAAGTTGCTGTCCATTTGAGCAACTTCATGGACCAGGCATGGAACTAAAAAACCAATCTGTATTGCTGCCTCGTTATAAAGGTGGAGTAACGCATACAAATTCAACCTTTCAGAATCCATGAATCCATCTTGGTCCTTAGACCGTAATTACAATACTAGTTTTTGCAGTAAATTGTAAATTCAAAAATTACTTTTGAGAGAAGAGAAGAGATTATTGTGATCATCTCTTAACTATCATATCTAGCTAGGAAATTAAGGAGAATAACCTTCCACCTGTTGTGAGAAGTTAGTTTTGATAATCATTATTAGTTGAACTTAAGAAGCTGGAGACAATTATGCTAAAGTAGTCTTTTTGATGGCAGAAGCATTCGACAAAGATATTCTTGGACTGGAGAGGCCACCATAAGGTGGTTGGTTGGTGGTTAGTAGAATGGTTAATGGACTATACTATGATTAAAGGTGGAATTCCCCCAGAAGGATCCAAGAAGGGGATTGATTGACCTTGAAAAACTTCTTAGAATTACACAAAAAAGATGTCTTCTTGTGAAGAAAAAAATTCCAGAGGTTGCTTGAACATGGCGGTCCGGTGAATGGCAAGCCAAGCTGATCAGCTACGTGGGTCAACTACCTCGTAGACACAACTTTCTTGCTGGAAGAGCACTTCTCAACTGTATTAATCTCACAAAATCCATCCATCCATCCATCTCTCCTTGTTCTTGTGTCTTTAGGGGAAGGCTGGTGACCCACCATCAAAGGAAGTGGAAGTCTTTTTCCAAGCTTTGGTTTGTGATACAATACTCAAGGGCCTTTTTTTTTTTAATTTTTCCTTCTTTTCCCATCAAATCATCATCTTTGCCGGGAACTTCCCTTTTAAACATTCCAAAGCTTTGTGATGTTCATGCAGGTTAATTAGGCAAGTGCCCCCCTATAATTGAGAGAAAGGTGTTTTAGGAGGACCCCAAAACAAAGGAAGACTTGTCGGCGTGAGACACCACAAAAAGAAGATGCCTTGAGAGTGATTCTACAACAAATTTAAACTCATTTTATTGGTTCCGGTCTTTCAAGTTGGGAAACTATAGTTTAACACAAACCACGGTTAAATTTATCCATGTTTTTCATCCTTTTGTGGTTAGCCAATGATATGCTTAGAAGTCTTAGAAGTTTCAAGCTCTTGTTTCCATATGTATGTTACTAGAATATGGACAAACGTTTTGTACAATTTTTGAAATGTTGTGGCTGCTATAAGAAAAAAGAATAAATGAGATGTTTCATCTGTCCTAGATCCTGTTTCCTTTATACAGAGTCTCTACTACCAGTCACAGTCATTCACTGTGAACTGTCTGATATTGAAAGGAATTATAGGATGTTATGAGCCACAATTTTTCTCGTGACAAGAGACAAGACTTCCTAGTGCGTGTTTTGCATATATATGAGTCTATAGTGAAAAAGAAAATATGAAATGCAAATTTTGAGCAGCATAACCTGAGAACTTTAATGCTTGCATGTGAAATTTTCGGGGGCTGCTCACCTCCAGTTGAGAAGCCTCCAGTTGCCTCCAGTTTGTGGATGAGATTAGTCCACATCATATAAAATCAATCTAAGGGTTCATATTATATTTCATTTAAAGTTAATTAAATTATTTTTTTTATTTTTTTCTTTCAAGGCTGCACCCCCTCCCAAACAACTTAAGAAAAATAGGAATTCTTTCCTTTATTTGGTGATCTTTAATGTTTTTTGGTTGGGATAAAAAAAATAAAACCCTTCCCTTATCTTTGAATTTCATGACTATCCCACGAATTTTATCTTCTTTTTTCTTTATCCATCCATAAAAAAGAACAAATAAAAAGGACCACAAACAAAATGAATTGGGAAGTGGGGGAAATCTACCGATGTCTATTAAATGACAAATGGAATGGAATGGATGAGTATTAAATGTCTATTATAGATGACAAATGGAATGGAAAAATAATGTTAATGACTATTCTAGTCATTATTTAATGAATTCAAGAGTTAATAGATATTATATGATCCACGAGCACACATTTGAAAGGCAATGCAGTATTGTATACCCAGGTTACACTCAAAGAATATAGATAACAAGTATGTTTTTTAGTCTAAAATGGTATGAAAATAAGAAAAAAGATATTTTCTTCAAACCCTTTATATATATCTTCAAAGAGTATAATCTTGACTAGCTAATCTTAGGACAATTGACATTCTTTATTGATCAAAGACATAAATGTAGATATATTAATTTTTTTCGTAATCACATATATCTCTGATGTGTTTTTCTTTGAGAATGTATCTCTGATGTTTGATTAATAATACAACATGGTTTATATGTAAATTGTAGGCATGGTTGATTAATCTCATTTAATTAAGGGAAACACCATGGTGACATCACCTAGTTAATCACCAAATAAAGGAAGGAATTCCTATTTTTCTTTTGTTGTTTGGGAAGGGGTGCAGCCTTGAAAGAAAAAAATAAAAAAAAATAATTTAATTAACTTTAAATGAAATGTAATATAAATCCTTAGATTGATTTTATATGATGTGGACTAATCTCATCCACACACTGGAGGCAACTGGAGGCTTCTCAACTGGAGGTGAGCAGCCCCCGAAATTTTCTCCACTTGCATAGTGAGAGAGGTTCATGTCTAAGACCTACTTTGGGGTTTGGTCTTTGGTCTTTTAGTTTCATATAAAAAGGTTCATATCCAAAATAAGACAATGATGTATATTTTTAGTTCAATATTCTGACAATGGAAGGGTAGAGGGACATAGTTTTCAAAGGTAAAAATTTCAACTGTAATGTCTATTCACGTCATGACTTCATAAATTTACAGGGGCATTTCACACTTTGGAGCCTGAAAGAAGGCAGACACAAACGAAAGAGGTATCTACACTTTCTCTTCCATTTAAAGGAAAAGGAGATAAAGAAGAGCTGTGTGACTATGGCTGGTCATCACCGATAAACTATTTAGTCCTCCAATTATGGTATGCCTGATGCCTCTAGTTTGCAACTTTTCAGTGACCATATTGGTATGTGAGAGAACTATAATCCAATTATGCCACGTATTACCTCATCATGCAAAAAACCCTTCTTTTTTCCTTCTTCTTTTTATATAAAAAAACTTTAAATTTGTAGATATTGGGTTTATGATATCAATATCAACCCCAAGAAACAAACAGTAGAAAGGTGAAAAATGATGTGGGTTTTTTTCACCTTTTAGGGTGAGAAGAAGAGTAGATTTAGAGGAGGGGAGGAAATTGAGTACGGTATTAATTTACTAACTTTGGAGTCTTGTAATACTTATTAAGTGAAGAGACAGAAATTCTTGTCGGCAGGCATACAAATTGCTGACTGCTCACCAACTATGGCCACTCTCTCTATCTCTATCTCTCTTCTCTATAAACTTTTTCATTAGTATGGTATGCTTCCCTCCACTCATTTTTTGGTTAAAGGGAAAGGAAATATAATGATTAGTATAGGACGACACACACATCTCCTTTATACAAGAATCTTTCCCTCGTCCAATGCTACTCATTATACACACCTTTTCTTTTGTTCTCTCTTTCCTTCCTATACACCCCCCCCCCCCCACATTCCATTTCTTGTTTTTACATTATGGGTTCATTTTCTTCAATTAATTCAAAACCATAACACTATTGTATGCCTCTTCATTTTGACTCTAGATGAAGATATGATGTTTTAAACAAAATCAGGGATAAAATAATCACGAATTACATGTGTAATCCCCACTTTGGTAATTATCTGTTTGTACTATCATGAGTATGGTATGGAATATGACCGGGTGGAGCAAAATAATAATTATATTTGTCAAAGTTTGACAAAAAGAGAATTTGGGAGAAGATACTAGCTATGAGATTTTGCACAACAAAGCATCTGCCATGATGTCGCCTGATAAATCTGATTACATCTACGTTTTGGTGAAATGTCAATAACATCAAATTATACCAAAAAATGACTCGCACGTTCACCAGTGATGGTAGTTGGATTGGCCAAGTACAATAATGTCAAGCCTTTTTATCCAACATATCCGTTTCACAAAAAAGAGTGGGTTCTTGAAATAATAATGCCCTATAAAGAAGGTTTTTTTTTTTTTGAAATAGAATGTAATCCCAAAATAAGATGTTTAGTTGTGGTTACTATGGCTTATCACTGCAAGTAGGTAGTAGCCAAAGTTGCCAAAACATTTATGTCTTTCTCTTGAAATAGCTAGGTTCTCATAAAAATAAAAAAAATAGCTAGGTTGCTTTTTTTTTTTTTTGATAACAGCTAGGTTGCTTTAATAGTAATGCTACTAAAAACTATAAAGCTTACGATAAAAATTCAAAGAAAAAAAAAAGCGGTCAAAGGAAAGTGAGAAAAATGGAGCTAGAAGAAATTTCTAGATATTGATTATATCCATTGAATAATATACATGCAAAGCAAGTGGAGTGACTAGCAAGTGGTAGATGTACATATACTATACTATAAAATCCGTTGATAATATTTATTCTTCAAAACAGATCTGCAGCTGTTCTTCATGGAATTTCAACTGTAAAAGTTGAGTCTTTTTGGAAAGAAAAGATACGCCCTACTTTAGTTTCACTGTTCTTTCACATGGTGTAGTACTATTTTAGTGCTGAATAAATTAGTATGTCATAGAAATGGTGCCAAAAAGTCTCCCCTCTTTATGTTTGTTTCACCAAACCCTAACTAGTTCTGTATTAGTGTGCCATTTATCATCATCACCTTTTAAATGTTGGTGGTCCAATCAAGTACTCCTATACTATGTCACTCGACGTGCATAGACATATAGATGCATGCACCTTGGATGCTTTGGGGGGTGTTATCTCCATTCTCTTATTGTAAATACAACTCATTAAGTACATTTTTGTCTCTAAAATTTGTAATTTGTCAATAAAGTGAAATAATGGATGTGGAATTGGAATTTTGTGTGCACCAATTATCCTACCTTATAAATTTTCCATCAATAGTTATTTTGGAATCATTAATCTGTTCATCATGCCCTCATGGCGAAGCATACCATCTGGACTTGCAAATATATGATTTGATGTCCTAATAACTTTTATATTGCATGAAAATATGAAATTCATGTGTATGTTTTTCGTCAAGAAAAACTTTCATAAATACCACATGGAGGTAATTAGAAAGAAGGCCACTTATTTAGCTCAAACTTTTAACTATAGGTTGATCCCACCCTAAAAATGTTAATTGACTGAAAAAATATCGACATTTTCTTTAATATATATATTTTCTTCTGTCGCATACAAATTCTCAAGTAATATTTAATCACAAATGTCCAAAACTTTGTCATATATGGCCCTATTCTGCGGGAAAAGCGATTTAAACATATGTTGTATTTTTCTCAAAAGCCAAAATCATTTTGAGCTTGAAATTAACAATTCCTATGATATAGTACCTACCCTCGGAATACGAATGATTTTAAATCACATTTGGTGCATACCAAAAGTGACCCACATAAAACATATTGTTGCAAGCAATTTGACCAATGGTGCCAAAATTAATACGGGGCCACATTTATGGACAAAATTCCTGCTATCATGTGTGGGGGTACTACCCCCTACCTGGCATACGATCCTCATCTCCCCACACACAAAAAAAAAAAGGAAAAGATCCTATTGGGAACATCTTCAAATTGATTATATATATACATATATATTGGCCATTTTTTTGGTTATATATTTCTGTTCTTTGTATGCCTTGCCATAAATAATTTGTCAACTAGGTTCAAACGTGAAGCAAATAGCCTCCACAAGTGGGATTGTGCATCTTGACTTTTTATTCTCTTTTTATCTTTTTCTGATGCAAGTGTGTACATTGTATTCTACGTAATTTCCTTATTTTTGTATTAGGTACATGCATCTAGTTTAAAGAGAGGAAAAAAAAAGAAAAAGAAGAAAACTTAAAAGAAAGAAAAGTAAGAAGAAGAAAACAGCTGGACTGGGTTATTATTATTTATTATTATTATTATTTATTTTTGAACAGTGACTTTTTTGGGATTTCATTATAACTAGAATATTATTACATAGTTTTTGTCACGTGGTGAGCAACTAGTAGTATTGAATGATGGCGATTTTTCACAGAAGCTTTGGTCAATGTCCGTACAGATGACGATCCATTCTTCTTTTCCTTGACGTCATCACTTGAAAAGAGTAGCAACTAGCAAAACCTGTCTCTCTCTCTCTCTCTCTCTTATTTTTCTATCTGGAAAACAAAATATTAGAAAAAACAGAAGAAGAAGAGAGACTAGCAATTCGAACTGGTATTTCATTTCTCTTCCAAAAGAAATAATCTTACCCTCGTAATTATACTTTTCAGAAATATCAAAAAGAAAAACTACGGCAAGAGAATAGTTTCATTTAGAGCATTCTTTTTAATATATGATATGTACAAAGAATAAAAAGTTTTGTACCATTAAATTTATTATAGATTAATCCTTCAAATAATCTATTATGAAACAAAAATGTATAGAAACTGAGGACTTAATTAAAAGCAATAAAAATATGGACTATTTTGCAAATTTTAGAGAACCTATATATGTATGAATATTTTAAAACTCAAGGGGCCATTACTGCCCCCGAGGATAAGCCACTGGGTTATAACAATCCATTTCCAGTTAGTAGGTGAAAATAACAAATCAACAAAAGGACTTTTGCCCGTTTTAACCTTTTTTGAACATAATACTTTTTTCCATTTAGCTTAGTTATCAAAACATCCCTGATAATAATACTCTATAAAGCACAATAAAGCTTTAACTCTTTATCTTTTAGTCATAAAGCAAAGCTTCAAAGTTAAGTTGCCTAAACAACAACTCCTCCCTCTAAACATCACTTTCCTAATCAAGTAAATGCAATTATAAACCACACCTAAACTATTATCTTAACCAAATTAAACTGTGTTTCTTTGACTTGGGAAGAAGAAGAAGACTCGAGTTTGAAGACTTAGTCATGAACCACGTGCATTTCACGTGCTGGCACAAAACACACGGGGGGCAGCTGGGATCTCCTGCAACAATATACTCATAGCATAGTGTGGGTTTAATTAGGAAATGGCATTAGCCATCATTTTTCATGATTCTATATATCTTTTTCTTTCTTTCTCATAAATGGTATTATTTATATATAGGTTCAGTTGAAACTTGGCTTTCAGAATCATTGATGCCATCTTCTTCTCCCTCTTCCATTTCTCTTGTTGTTTTGCACAATTTTTTTCACACTTTTTTTTTTTTTGAGATGACTGCTTTAGTGCTATGGTGTGATTGGCTAACGGTTAACGGTCCATACTAATTTTAAAAATATAACATAGTTAATTGTTAATTATATGTGTTAGTGGTGGGACCAAAATACAGTTGGTTCTTGTTATTTGTTTAATTGTCTGCATTAACAATATGCGGGTTTTCTTTGGTTGGTCTATTTGGGAGACCAAATAATTAATTTATTTTTCCCACTATTAAGTAGTCAATCATGCTATTAGCCTATTAGTATTGGTGATTTCTTTTTTCTTTGAATTTATTAGTATTCCCTAGGAGAATAGTTGCATCTACAATGATGCCAATCCGTAGATTATTATATTCAAGTCACCAAATTGAATGGTGGAGATTTAAGCTTCCAAATTAACTTTGAAACATAAAGCGCAAAGCGCATATTCTGTTGTAGGAAGATTTTGAAATGTCCATCTCATTAATTAAAATATATCACAATTACCAATGAATTATACTGCTCAAGTAGTTCTTCTGAGTTCAAATTCTAGCTGTAGTCTGTGAAATAAAGAAGTATATCAGCACCATGTTGTAAATAAAGGGATTGAGATCCTCTCCTGTAAAGTTATGTCCTGTTGGTTGAATCGTGGTCATGATTTTCAAAATCAATGGTGAGAATTTATTTTTACCTTATTTAATTTTTTTAGTTTTTCTTACCTTACACATTTTAGAGCCATTAATTAAACAAATCAACGGCATTTATTTAACAGGATCTCTCCTGTTGAATACTGTACAGGAGAGGATCCAAATCCTAAATAAAGGCATGCAAGACTAAAACAATGAAACCTTACACAATGTGCCATACCAGGCAAAAGAAAAATATTGTATTTTTTTCTTTCTGGTAGGAAAGCTGAAAACTATTATTAGGGTAACATGTGATAACATTAATTCCCCCTTATCAATGTGAAATAATTGCTGCAAGAATTTGGTGGTAAAATTAAAACCTCAATCATAAATCCGATGGTAAATATTCCTATGATAAGGCAGACACTAGCTATATCGATCTCATCGTGGCCTTAGTGTAATGGATTTCATTGATTGAATACAGATTCCAGCGAGTTAGCTCAACATATGCAGAGATGCACCGGATTCAAAATGCGAGTGAGGCAAAAAAAATAATAATAATGGTACCAATAATAAAGCAGGGAACAGGGTTATATGCAGTCATGAGCATTATGATGGTTGTTTACGCATAAACAGGAAAAAGTTGATATAAACTTTTGGCTTTAATCATATCAACATCAATTATACAGTTTTGAATTAGTTAGGTGGCTTTAAAAAAAAAGGAGAAAAGGAAAAAAAAAAGGAGAATTATTTGGGTGACTTCGAATTGAAGAACAAATATGGTGTATGCATCATTAAGGTCAAATGATCTTGTTTTATTGGGGTTAAGGAAATGCTTTATGTCCTCACTACATGAGTTAATTTCAAGGGATACTCGCAACAGACTTCAATAGGATGATTTATCTTTGTCATTTCAAAAGATTTCTGGCTATCATATATATATGGTTTATTTCCATTACTATGTAATAATTTGATTATTCCTACTTTCGTTGTACTTAACAATTTTTTTTGCTCTGATCTCCAATAATCTTGGAGAAGTTGCAAATTTTGACATCTTCTGTTCCTAGCTTCCTGCCAATGAAGTTGCAGTCTGTTTTTCTTTCATTCCTATGAGGTAGATATTTGTGAGCAGCAGCCTTAATTACTTTCTTTGGAACTTATAAAGTCAAGCGATGTTCCCTTCTGTAAATAGCTAGTACATGTTAAACAAAAATTCTGTTTGGACTTTTCAGACATCAATCTCCATCAAACAGTGATTGTTGTAGGAAACATGCGTGGAGACAGAGAATCACCAATTAGACCCGAAAAGATTCTAACAAAATGCAGAATCCAGAATGTAATTTTGTTGATGTACTTGCGGCTGTCTGCTTTTCGTTTCCCTGCAGTAATAAGCAGAGAGTTTTCCACCTTCGATACTGAGTAGGTGCACCATAATCTATATTTCACTCCAAAATGCCATACCATAAGACCTCTCTATATTCTTGCAATTAATGATTCTTTGTTTTCTTATCAACAGAACCAGTGTAAGGCTTCACTGCCTAAGTTCTGCATATTTAACGGGCATCTCAATGGATACATTTCATAAACCTATGGCGGGATAATCACACCGCGGGTCCAATAACTTATTGACAATGTTGCCATGCCGTTCAAGGATCTGCAATTCTAGCCAAAATGATGGGTCGGCCTAATGTAGAATACAAAGAGAGGCAAACAACCAAGTGAATCGAGAGAGCAGCAAAGCTTGAAGTTAGGATTGACAAGAACACCAAGATTAAAGTTTCAAGAAATAACATAGCAAATGCTTCTGATTATATAGCCAACTGATCCTAACATTAGGTACACCACCAAAAAGAAACAAAAAATCCTAACATTAGGTCCTTAATTTGGCCCTCCATTTAATAATACCGCTTTTCGTCAATCAGTTACACCACAGATGAGGGAACATGAGCCGTGGATGCTCTCTTTGTACGTGTCATGTTACTATTCGTCTACGTATAACCTTTCAAAACCACAACTTCAACTACTTTTAACTTCCCTCCATTTTTTTCCCTCCCCTCCTCCTCCAATGAACCCCCCTTCCTCTCCCTCTTACCCTACGCACCCTGGCACAAGCACTTCTCCGCTTCCCTACGCCCCCCGCGCACGGTAGCAAGCACCTCCGGCCTTTCCCGGCGCTCTTTGCTATACTTTCCTCTCAAATGTCCAGTCTTTCCCAGTCCGCCGGGGTCCAACCGGGTCGTTTCCGGGTCATCAAACAGGGGCCCGAGAACAAGGAACCGGGTCCTGTCGTGTACTGGATGTTTAGGGATCAACGGGTAAGGGATAACTGGGCTTTAATCCACGCCGTTGATCAGGCTAACCGGAAAAATGTGCCCGTGGCTGTCGCTTTCAATTTGTTTGATCAGTTCTTGGGAGCTAAAGCGAGACAATTAGGGTTTATGTTAAGAGGGTTGCAACAGCTTCAAAGAAACATTGAAGAGACCCTTCAAATCCCTTTCTTCTTGTTCCAGGTGTGTCTGTCTATTTTAATTACTACCCATTTTACTGTTAACTTTGTTATGATGTTTTAGAAGGTAAATTTTTCATCTTTTTTATGTTACTTAAGAGGGAGAATTGTTCATTCGTGTAATTCCTGAAATGGGTTCTGTGAATTGTAATGTGGTGCTTAGTCATGTTTTGATGTGTGGAACTTGCTGGTTTTACTGGTTTATGATGTGTTTAGGGAGAGGCTGAAGAGACTATACCGAAATTTATAGGGGAATGTGGAGCTTCTCTCTTGGTTACCGATTTCTCGCCTCTAAGAGGAATTCGTAAGTGTAAAGATGAAATTTGCCAGAAGGTGAGCGATTCTGTGACTGTACATGAAGTTGATGCTCATAATGTAGTGCCAATGTGGGTGGCATCCGAGAAGTTGGAGTACGGGGCTAGGACCATTAGGGGAAAGATAACTAAAAGGCTGCCCGAGTATCTTATCGATTATCCACCATTACATCCACCAGCTAACAAGTGGGTTGATCCCAAACAGCAGTTGATTGACTGGGATAGTCTCATTGAAAATGTCACAAGGTTAGACTGTGATTGATTTGAGTGGAGGTATGTTGGCTTGTTTGGATTTTACTACTGTACTGATTTTGTGATTCTTGTATGAGTAGGAAAGGAGCAGAGGTTCCTGAGATTAAGTGGTGTGAACCAGGGGAGGATGCAGCGCTGGATGTTTTGATGGGAGGTAAAGATGGATTCCTGACGAAAAGGTTGAAAAATTATCACTCGGATCGGAATAATCCATTAAAACCTAAAGCACTTTCCGGCCTCTCTCCTTATCTTCATTTTGGGCAGATATCAGCACAGCGTTGTGCCCTGGAGGCACAAAAAGTGAGAAAGCTTGCACCACAGGTGAGTGGTGACAAATACTGGCTTTGCAGTCTAGGTTTTATATGTTTCTCAAATGTTGATAGCCGATAGTCCACCTCCTCTACGACATTTTGACTTCATTTACCATGTTATGTATTTGAGTTCATCCAAGACCATGCAAATAGCTATCTATCACATTCAATTCATCTGTTATTTATTACATCTTCGGTTAGCTTAATGATTTCACTTTTACTTGCTAATGTGAAGTCAGTTGATGCGTTCTTAGAGGAGATGATTGTGCGTAGAGAACTTGCCGATAACTTCTGTTTCTACCAGCCCCATTATGATTCGTTACAGGGGGCATGGGATTGGGCACGTAAGACCTTAATGGACCATGCATCCGACAAGCGAGAGCATATTTATTCGTAAGTTTACCTGCTCTGGTTTGTTTAAACCGTATGCGTAGAGATTCATTTGTTATTCTGTGTTATGTTCTTAAAATTTCAAGTGGGTATTAAATCTGTAGGAAGGAGCAATTAGAGAAGGCACAAACAGCAGATCCAGTAAGCTCTATTCCAAGCTAGTTGAATGCTGTTTGTGGGACAGTATCGATGATTTTTCCAAGTTTCTATGGTTCCTATGATATTTGATTCTCAGGAGATTTTTGTTTTCCTTATAATGTTCTTATAATTTGATCTTAACTCTCAGCTTTGGAATGCTTCTCAGCTGGAGATGGTGTATCATGGAAAGATGCATGGTTTCATGCGGCAAGTAACTTCCTGTGACTGACTTGCTACTAGTCTTAAGATTGTTAGTTTAATG
Source organism: Turnera subulata (assembly GCA_028386065.3). Taxonomy (NCBI): domain Eukaryota; kingdom Viridiplantae; phylum Streptophyta; class Magnoliopsida; order Malpighiales; family Passifloraceae; genus Turnera; species Turnera subulata. The sequence goes on along the minus strand of JAKUCV010003355.1, from coordinate 16,404 downwards.
TTTGTTCCCTGTCTCCATATCAATTGCATAAAAATCTGAAGATAGCCAGTCGTACTGTAACAATGCCGTTACAAGTTTATACAGACGAAGCTAATGGCATTTTTTAACACAATTGAAAACATGGAATGTTGTCATGGACTTTATACTGGTGCAGTTTGGAAATCCAAAAAAATAATCAAGTTTCAGGCAAATCTTTTGCCCAAATGTTTCAGTGTATATCAAGAAAAGTTGTTAATCTTAGTGCGTATGCTTTACATATGTTAAAAATGCATCTCCTCGCCACTAACCCAATATATGCAACTCCATGCAGTATGTACTGGGCGAAAAAGATTCTGGAGTGGACAAGAGGACCTGAGGAAGCCCTAGCGACAGCCATATATCTAAACGACAAGGTAACTCTTCCGATGGCTCTTTTGCTTCATAGATGTTTTTACAGAACTCCATGACTTGTTTGACCTGTATCTCCTCCTGCACTGCAGTATGAAATAGATGGGAGGGATCCTAGTGGATATGTTGGTTGCATGTGGTCAATATGCGGAGTTCATGACCAGGTCTGTTTTTCCAGCGTCTCCTATCAGATTTACTTGATATGTTCGTAGAACAGAGATATAGACACCTTATGTTTGTTCTTTTTGGTAGAAGACTATATTTGTTTAGAATCTAATGTCGGTGTAAACAATTTTGCTCTCTGTCTCCAAATTTCAGGGTTGGCGAGAGCGACCAGTTTTTGGGAAGATACGGTACATGAACTATGCTGGCTGTAAAAGGAAATTTGACGTCGATGGCTACATTGCCTATGTCAAAAGAGTTGCTGGTGAAATTAAGAAGAGAAAAGCAGAACCTCAGCTCAGTGAAGCAACCAAAGCATCCAGGCGTAATCTTACAGCTACTTCGACCCAAAATGTGTAGGATCCTTATAAGAATCCTTTTATATAGTTTGGAAGATTCGTAGACATGAAAAGATTTTAACCAATTGCATTCCGATTCATTTGTTCTATTACCATGCAACGCCACTCTTTGTTAACAATTGACCACCCCTAACGTTTTTCCAAAGATTTTCTTATTGGTGATGGTTTGTATATCCTCTCAAATAGCAACACTTATAACAGAGACTGGTATCATACCGCAGTTTTAAAGTACGGGAGTTGCAAGAATCGTTGGGGTATAATGTTGGAGTCCACAACGTTTCTTAGTAAATTTTTTTCTCTTACTGAAAGATATGTAATCAATTGAATATGATAATTCAAATATACAAAAAAAAATATACAAGATATAATGGATGGTTCTGATATATACCATATATGTTAGTAAGGGAGAAATTTAATAAGAGAGAATATTAGTATTCCTGGCATTGTTGCACCAAATTTTTTGGTGGCAATGGCAGATATGATACCCAGTTCTCATCCAAAAACTTCAATTCTTCTCCATTTAGTAAAACAATAATGTACACAGCATGAGATTTGCAGTAGCTCGGGTATACCAATTACAGCACCAAATCAAACAACAGAGGCTACAAGCGAACTACAAGCTCCGAGAGGCAGACATTTTACAATGCAAGGCAAGGAATGGGTACAGAAAAAATATGTAGGGATGTACTGGTCAATACAAATGGAGGCACTAACCTAGGGGATGTCATGTTCAGCCTGTTCACTTCCTGGTGCACCACATTTTATATCTGTAAATCGTCCAGTGAAAGTTCATTCGCAGTCAAAAGTTTCAGTTTCTGCAAAATTTCAAATCAAGAACGTTTAATCAGGCTGATACATGTGGCCAAGAAAAATGAGGGTTATCAGAGACTCAAGTGAAAGGATGTCTACCGTAATAAATTGTGGAGGATCATCAATAGTGGAAGAGCCCAAAACTACTTCCCTTTGTAGCTTATTTGTGAGTTTGTGACAAGCCCTTAGCTGAGAGGATCAACAATTAAATCATTAGACTAAAGACCAAATAGAGAGGAAAGAAAGAAAACAAAAAGAATAGACCAAGAAAAGTTTTGCTCATACCTCAGATCTAGTAGCTCCACCAACGATAAACACGAAAATCCTTCTGCCCATCTTTTTGAAATCGCTAGATGCATGTCTTAGTACGGAATCACTGTAAAACAGCAAAAAATAAGCATCATTACAAATGAAGCCTGGAGAAAACTGATCCAACATTACATACAAATCACATGTCAAAAGTTTTCGGGGAAACTATTAATTAATGCATAGAATAAACACAAGAAATAACAAAATAAAATAAAAATGTATCAGGAAAGTGAACAGGAGTAACTGCATGACCACCTTGAATAGCCATCATCTGAGTTCCGAGGTCGAGCCCATGTTGGATTCCGCCTTTGTCTCATTGAATGAGGAGCAGGAGAAGGACCGGTATGTAATGGTGAAGAAGAGTGGGATGTCCCGTGGAAAGTTGGGCTTGGATCATTCATGCATGGGTATTCATCCTTGGACAGCTCTCCTTTATTAAGTTTCTCAACAAGGTCCTAACAGATGATCAGCATTTGGTCAAAACCACTTCATGCCCATATCTATGGCAACTTTTACAGAGTTGCATTATTCATTCAAGACACTAAAGCATGTAACGGTCTTCACAGTCAAGAATTCACTCAAAAGAAAACTCTGCATTAAGAAACACCAGCAGAACGTATTCACAATTTGACAGAAATATCTAAGATCTTCCTACCATATTTATGCAGAGAAATTTCCTAGCCTAGGATAAAAAGTGCAAGTATCACAAAAGCACTAGAGAAGGTCTAAAAAAATGTCACAAAGTATATGCGAGAAGACAGTAGAGGGACAGGAAAAAAAAAATCAGAAAGACTGGAGCATATAAAGCAGTCAAGCAATGGTCAAATATGTGAATCAAGAAAAGGAGAAGCTTTTCAAAAGCAAATTATGCTAGAGCCAATGGCACGCCCAGAAGCATTATTATTATATTTATTAATAACAAGTGCACAGACTAAAAGGGAACAAACTGAATGACCTGGATTTTCACTATACCTCTATCATGGGGTAAAAGCGTGACAATTGCCATGTTGTTTGTTCGTCACCACTACGGTCTTTTCTAGCAGCACGCTTCTTCTGGCAATGGAATCACAGGGACAAAGTGTTAAGATCTGAAACTATCAGTACTAAGCATAGGTTTAGAAAAAAACAAACATATATAAACCTTATGGATGTCAAACTTCAGAGAAAAAGCACCAGTTGAACTCTTTTTGGTTTCTGATACCCCACCAAGCAATCTCATATTATTCACGGCATTCATATCATCTTGTGGTAATTTTGCCAACTGAAAGAAATCGAAGCAATAAATGAGGAATTAATAAGTAAAAGCTAATGATCATAAAAAAAAAGTATGGAAATTAAGAACTGATCATCAAATGGAAGGCAAATGTAGGGAAAAGAAATTACAACTTGGCAGGGAAAAGAAAGCCAACCTTCATGAGATTTAGTCCCTTTTCACCCTCAAACTTTTCAGGATAAACAGCTGCAAGAATCATCAGTAAGCGCAACTTATTTTCACGAGATGTATCCTGCATAAAAGGGGAATTCAGTTTTAGAATTGTGCTAAAACACCAGAATATCCTGCAGAAAATCTACCTCAAGTTTGTACCTCGTTTGTTGTCAAAAATTTGATAACGTCTTTCATCCCTGCATCTCCAAAAACAAGGTCCTGCTCTAGCTGGCCAAGTTCTCGAAGACCCAAATCCCTAATAATTCTATTAATTTTTCCTGCAATCTGCATCCATGAAACATAACACAGACAAGGCTACAGTTGCTGAAAATTCTTTCAAGAGGGTGTTCTTTTCTTTCTAAAGTCGTCTTAATCATCCTCAAATGACAAAAAAAAAGAGAAGAAAAGATTGCAGACTCTAAATTAGTGATAAGTTCTGCCTCCCAAATCAGAAATAAATGAAACTAGGAAAGTGGATGTTGACTTCTGCGTTCAAGAGAAATTAAAGTTCTTTCCTGATGATGAATGTCAACAGCAGCCCAACCATATTACACCAGTGGATGTATGGCATAGAGATCGCATGTGACGGTTATCAGAACACTCAACTGCCACTAAAATGACCAAGTATTTATAGTGCCTCATCCTTTTATATTTCCAAGAGAACTTCGAATTTGAGATTCAGAAACCAACAACTTAAAAAACTCCATTTCAAAAAGGTTCCTTGCATGGGTACCATAAAGCAACAAGCAAAACAGGAAATCAAATATCCAATTTACTTTCGATCAGCGGGAAAAATGCATACCAGCAACTAAAACCAAAAATAATGGCATAATTTGTAGACCTGTTACACGTTCACTTACAAGAACATGTAGAGTGGTGAACCATGAAACCTCCTATTACCATAAGCCATTTCACTGAGACTCCAAAGTAAGAAGGCATGGCCGATGGTTTTGCATTAAGAACTCACTCAACTCAATCAAGCCTTAATTACTTTTATACGAAGAAAAGATAATGACTACACAGTGGCTTAATCTATATTACGAATACTAATGTGCACATCAACAAAACAAGAAAAAGTACCCCATTTAATAGGTGTAACTCACACTTTTGCAAGTATGTAGGTTGGATAATCCATTCTTTACCAAATTATGGTTCGACACATGCAAGTTAACTATCTTTTTGTTGTAGTTTATTCAGGTTTGAGCCTAAAAGTGTACCAGAATCACAACTCCACCTCATGGATAAATCATATGTCAGTCTCATGGCAGGGAAAAAATGGGAAACCAACCTCTACATGCAGGGAGAGCTTGTCGATTTGTTCACTATACTGTGGCAAAGCTTGAACCATCTGTTGCAAATCCCGTGTAGAAAGTTCACCATCTCTACAGAACGGGAGAACTTTGAGGTAAAAAGAGACACTAATAGCTTCAACTTTTAAGAACAGGCACAAACATCATATAATAGTTAGCTATCCACAGATTAAACGCTCACACCAACCTTGAACCATGCTGAATTTTCGCGGCTTTGTTCTTTGATATGAAGTTGGTCATCTTCTCATGCAGCCGCTCACTAGCCTAACAAGGGACAAAGGATCAAACAGTACACATATTGAATGTCATTGAAACCAATTAAAAGTATAGGCACTATACTCACATCTGCTATATGTGCGTGACGAAGCTCAAGCCAGATAGGATCATGTTCCTCCAAAAGAACATCCTTTTTCTCAGGAGGCCCACCAGTTCTGCTAGGAACCTAAATGGTGCGTGTTCTTTGTAAACAATCTCTAAAAGAGATGAACAAAAGTTGCAAGTTCAGTAGCGTACATAGAACTCCAAATATAGCACTCACCTCATGCACATATTTATTTCCCTCCATAATCAATAAATCATGGCACATTGCATCATACGTCCACTCGTGTATGATTGGAGCAATCTGAAAATGCAACAGGTAAAGACTTAACAAACAAACACTAGCACAATAAGTATCTGCAATTTCACCAGAGCTGTGCATTTAAAAGACCTGATCTATAGATCTATCCAGGATCAGCAAATCACATGTCTCTGTTTGAGGGAAGTGTTCAATCTTCTGCTTATATTGCGTTAGACGGTCCCAAACTCTAGCAGCAAGCTTTGTGGGAATCAAATCACGAGTCGTTGTCATTGTGGTTACATCAAGGGACTTGGCAGCACGATACCGCACAAAAGGGAATTCCTGGCAGTCCATATATGAATAGATGTCTCAGAATATCATCAATTAATTGTGAACCAACATCTGGAAGAATTTCACATATATATGTACCCTTAGTGAAGCAAAAACAGTGGCAATGCGAGAAGCCATCACATTCAAACACGCATCACCTTTGCGAGAATCTTCCTCATCCCCAAAAAGCTCCTCTAATGCTCTTTCATTGTCAGTGATAAAACCCTTCATGGCATGGACGACATTCAAAAAACATAAGCATCAATTGCAGGGAATGGTAATAACATGTAAAAAGGGAATGAACATCTTATGGAAAGAATTATCAAACATAACAGAAAGGAATTTGCAAAAAAAAAACCTTGGCCAGCAATGTTAAATAAAACAACTGCTCAAAGGTTTTGAAAAGCATTCATTTTCACTTCAAATCCTCTTATTCTATTTTCTTCACTTAGAAAAAGCACAATACCAGTGCCATTGCAGCATTTTAAAGATATGGCAACTTCAAAAAAAAAAAAAAAAAAACCAACCCAAATATCTTGTATATCTCAATTTCTATTGCACTGTAGGAAATGAACTATGCAAAAGACAGCATTAAACACTCAACACCGATTTGATCAGCAATACTTCAGAGCTAAGAGAGAAGAAAAGGGAATAGACAAAAGTAGTTGGCAAACATCGTTGACCAACTGGGCATCCAAAAATGTTACTGAAAACTCTACCTCATAGAAGAATACTTCCTCAGAAAAATCGAAGAGGCAAAGAATTATAAATGGCCGCAGTTCAATGAGACAATTACAATATGGTCATAAATAACAAAGATAGACATACGGAATGTAAGACAAGTAGCATCACATACCTGGCTGTCTATAGCAAAATACTCTAAATTCATCTGCATGATTAACCAAGGCAACAGAATCATAAGACTACATTGGTAACAGCAACAAATAAAATTGAAGAATAAACATATGCTGGTAAATCAAAATGCGACGCCAAAATTACAAATCCCAAGTCCAGGCATAATCCAGCAAAAGAGGAACTTTACCTCTTTTAATGCTTTTATCCGAGGTAGCACACTTGAATCTGTCTTGATATGAGCAACCAATTCTCTTGAAACTGGAGAGCTGAAGAAAACAAATGCCCTTTGCCCATGCAGAAAAAACAAGTTTAAGTCCCACACCCAAACAAAAATGGCTCACTCAAAAAGCAAACTAAAAAGTCTGTCAAGAAAAGAAGTTTCACATACTTTTTATATAGAGGCGATTTCCCGGACATGTCAGATAAGAACATGATAACACTACAAAACAAAAGCATCAATAAGAAACACAATAGTAGAATTGAAAGACAAACTGAAGAAAAATAAGTGAGAACTGACTAAAAAAAACATAATAACAAAAAGGAATGATATCCCCATCCCATGTGCGTTCCCCAGGGCTGGGACTTAATATAGTGCAATTGTGTTGTAGTGATGAGCATGTCATTATTTAACTCCACAAGTTAATTTTACCACTATATCGTACAGTAAGACATCAGTACTTTAAAATGGCAAGATAGAACAAAAGGCAAAATTTATCAGATACAATAAAGAGGAAGGTCTAAATTTGACTCAAAACAGATTTGAAAGGCATAGATCATACAATTCACCAGCTGCTCTTCATGTTGCCAAGTATTCTCCCAATTATCTCGGCCCTTTTATACCCAAACGCAGGCTTGGAATGGACCCCCTAAGTATGAAGCTATATTAGACGTTTCCATAGCCCCTGTCACTCTCAAAAGTTGACCAGGAAACCATTTCAAGAAAGCAAAACCTGACTCCAGTCCACATTACAAGCTTGATTAAGTGAGGGTTTATAGTCACCAAACACCAAAGTAAAATGACACTATTTTCTTTTTATCAATACTGAAACCATTCTATCTGTTCTTTTCATCTAATCACATGACAGAAAAAAATATCATGTCCACACCTGTTTTTTCTTCTCTAAAAACCTTCCCGTCATCTTCACACTATAGTCCCTAATTGTACGTATAGACGGAAAAGAAAAATGAAATTGCACTGACTGAGACATGGAAGAAGACTGTGTCACATAATGTGACCCATTCATGTAAACCAGTTCAGAAATCCTCTGGTAAGTAGAAACTCGAAGGCCACACAGTTTTGAAAATAAAGCAAACAGGATCTCCAATATCTGTGGCCTATGAAGTTGTGCGTTCTGAAAATATTTTAGCCAACACTAAAACAGTTCTACATCAAGCCCGTGAGTCACAAAATGATTCTGCTACTTTACCAGCTATTAACTAAAAGTTTATCTTTGGATGCCACACAGCCACTTAGAGAAGGAATTGTGAGAAGAAATGAACCATTGCTAAAATATTTCAGCCACCTTGAAAAGGGATTTGTCCAAGTGAGACGGAAGAACCGTTACTCAGAAGCATCAATACAAATACATTTTTTTGAGCAATGGCGAGGTATTCGACAATGATAAACGAAAAGCAGGAACTTACTTTTCCTTCGTTGGTTGGATAAAGTATATGGCATCCATGGAAGGCAAAGGTTGCCGCCTCCTGTATATATCTTCAACCACTGCAGTGGAGAAATCCAAAATCAATTAACTCTTGCCAAAAACAAAAAATGCAATTCGGGTCTAAATGAAAATATGATTCAGCAGAAGGTTCCAATTTCCTGTTATTTTACACCATATATTCACATCAAACAAAATTCCATAATTTCATAACCATTAAGCAATGTTAAAAAAAGTACTCTCTTCAGAGTCCAATATTCCAAAGAAGAAACATTGCAGAAAGCTAGTGCGAGAAAAAGAAAAACCAAGTAACTTGTCATAAGAAAATCAAAATCGAGTTAATTTTCTGATTAAAAAAAAGAAAAAAAAATCTATTCAAGGACTCCCAGCGTGAAAAGTCAGAGCCTTGCTGTTTATACCCCCATTCTTTTGGCAGAAACATGTTCATGATTCCTATACTGTAGGGCATGAAGATTATCTATGAGTAGATGGATGAAAAGTAGAAAACCAAGCATTTCCCATAGATGTAGATAGACATTCATCTTCCATTTTAGGCTTCTCTCCTGACCCAAACACCCAGCAATGGAGAGGCAACTGCGACACCCCAACTTTTCATTCTAAATACAGAAACTTGGATTGTCTGCATTAATTTCAAGAATTGGTACACTAATATGTGTCTGGAAATTAAATGTATGTCCTACTTGAATAGAATAGCTTGCATAAAAATACACATGCAGCATGTAAAGTTTCATTTTACGATAATGGTACAACAAAGAATACAGTGTGTACGCCAATAGCAGCAAACTGAAGGTGCCAAGTTTAATATAAGGCCAAAATGATGAAGTAAACATCAAATGGGTGAAAACAGTGATGTATGGCACGCTTTTACTTGCATAATGTTTCATGATGCAAATGATTACAAGTCCTATTAGGCTTATTGCTTTGCTCAGAAACAGCATTTTGATAAAAATAAATTTTGGGCTATCTGCATTCATTTCAAGAATAAGTAAACCAATCTGTCAGCTAGCTAAGGGGATTTCCTACTTAAACAAATAAATACCATATCCTACCAACAGTTCATTGTAAAAGCTTGACATTATTGAAATGGAGCACTAATAAATCCAGTTGGGCCGCTCAGTGAAGAAAAACCAAGGTAGCAAGTTTATTATAGAGATGAAGTGATAAAGTATATAGTTCTAATAGATGGAACACATAAGGCATCATCACATGCTTCACTTGCATGACATTCCGTGCATGGAAATACAACATGCTCCCCATTTTTTACTTTTTTTTTTTTAATATAGTCAATCTGTTTAAGTGGAGACTTGAACCCTGAGACCTTGTACCCCCTTGGCCTTTTCAGGCTTGCAAGGGTACCAATGAACTTATAGCAAGCCCCATCTAGAAGCATATATCTTTTGATATCATGTATTCTTCAAGAGTTTGCTCCGACTACTCTGTAACATAAGATGAAAATACAGACAACAGCTAAACAATGTTGGCACAAAAAACAGAATAAATGAAAAAATTATTTTCGGTTTATGGTCTTAATAAAAGTTATACAAGAAAACAGCTAAACTGGGCCAAAACTTTCAGGTGTCACCCTTTCAGTTCTTACATGAAACTCCTTCCTGTGTGATATCTGCCATCTTGCACGAGTAAGACATGACCTTAACAGTCAGCCTGTCCATTATGAGCACCTACACATAAGAGAATCGAGAACCACCACAATTAAAAGTGTACATCCAAGAAGAGCAAAACTAATGGCATGCTTAACTCCACTAAGCAGATTACAATTACATGGACTTAAAAAGGTTATGTGACAAGAAAGGTGGAGGGAAAAAGGAAGATTTCAACAGATCCCTTTGAATAGTAAATTGTAACTGCATCAAAAATACTCTGGTCTTTCTATTCACAATTATTTGTGGCATGTAAAGAACAAAAATCAAAAGAAAAATGATGTTGCAGTCACATGATAGCTATTACTCAGATTTCAACAGGGCAGAAGACAGCAGAAAACTTGTAGAGGGACAAAATACCATTAATCTTGATAAATAGTGGATGAGTAATTGCAAAATTGCATTTCCATGAATTCCAACTTAAAGAAATTAAACCTCCAACAAGTTTAAGGGAGATTGTGTCTAGACTAACTAGCTTATTTAAATGATGGGGCAATGTCACTCCATACTGGTTTTGAAATAGCGAATGCAATTTAGTTTCTTACAATGCAATTGATAATAAGCCAGAAGGATGTCTCACATACAAAGGATGTCTTATTATGAAAGGTTGAAAAGAAAAAAAGGTCCCATACTTTAAGACATTTATTTGATCAAAGAGTAATCTCATCAATTATCAACCTATCCCAATATGTTAGACCATGATGTACAGTATATCTACAAGCCTAACAAAGCAATAAATGTTCATTGAGAGATAAAAACTAAAATACCTTCCATGTTGATTTTGAGTCCCCTGTTCTGGCAGAACGAAGCATTTCTTGAAGCAAACCTGGAGACATGAAAAATTTAGTATGGAAAATTAAATCCAAATGGCCACTCGACAACAAGAATATGGCTATTCTCAATTCAGAGATGGTTTTCCCTGCAAAAGACCTGGACAAACAACTAATTTTACATGAAAAATAAGATTAATGCAAGTAGACGTAGCAAGAAGCATGGCTATTCTCAATCTCAAGTGCAGTAAACAAAGCAAATCAACAAAAAGAAAAATATTAAATCATCCTGGAATTTCATTCCTTTTTCTTTGATACTAAACTAGACAGTCCGAATAAATCAATAATTATAACCTTTGATTAAATTGAACATTATTTCTCTTAGAAAATCTCACTTAATTTGTGTTTTCTTTTTTCTATCTAAACCCACACACTAAGCAATTCAATACAATCAATCACTTCATCTCAAACAAGTTCAGATCACAACTTCCAACTTAAAATAATCTTATTAATTTTGACGTGTAATCACAGAAAGCTGCTGAAACAAGGTCCTCCTCCCAACCACATTAGATAAAAAATACTCCAGCCATAAATGTAAACCGGACAGAGAAAATAAAAGAACGCGTTCCCTTGAACTGTGATGAAGCATGTTGTCACAAGTCAAAATGATAGATAAATGACCACCCACAATCAACGCACTTCCCTATTGTGGGCATTGAGCAGAGATTCAAACAATCTATTCCAGATTCTTTCCCTCTTTATGTGTGACCAAGAATCTAGCAACCAGCCCATCGTCACAGATTCTAGATAGCCCCTATCTCTGGGTGTGGCAACAACATGAGCCAATCGAGTACTCAGTACTGAATGATGCAACAGTGTCAAGAACCCTGTGATTCCTATTGCAGAATAATGTCCATCAACAGTGTGAAGCCAATCCATTAAACTAAATGGATCACAACCATTAATACTACCCAAATTCCTGAACAGAAAACTACTTGTGCCACAAACAACAAGTTTGCCTCCGCAGTATAGAAGCTCGTTGTTCTAATATAATAAACAACATTTTTAGCCCGAACTCCAACTTCGAACACCTGAACTACTGTCCACAACTTCAGAATCCAACTATTCCTAAACCCTACATCTTTAAAACCCCAATTTCTTCAAACTACATTTCCATTTCTATCCTCAACAAAAACAGCAAGTAAAATGCAGTAGCCATAAAAGCATTAAAAATCAAACTAAAAAAATGAACAGTTCAGTTTTGTACAAAACATCATCACCTGATCGCACAATCTAATCATTTCACATATCGATAAATCTCAACTGCCGTTTTCTAAGACTTTAAAAAACAAAGGAGAACGAAAAATAAAATAATGCAAAAAAAAAAAGAAAACTGAAGAGAAAGAGGAAGAATTACTCACGTTCACGGCTGATTTGGCGGAAATTCTTGTATTCGCCGCCGTAAGACGACGAGTCGGAATCGGAGAAAGACATGTCGGAACTGACGTTGAGAAAACGACGCCGAAGAAGAAGAAGAAAAGCTCCACCAAAAGCGGCGTCTCAATCCCCTCCCTCTCCCTCTTCCCTCTCTGCTTTGTGGAAGATCCGCGCGGATCCAAAAACGACGACAACAGAGATCGTTTTGCACTGATCGCAGCACAGAGAGAGAGAAAGAAGGATATAGAGAGAGAGATCGAGGAAGAAGAAGAAGAAAACAGGAACCGAAAAAACAAAAAAAAAAAAAGGAAAACAGGATTGATTAAATGTCTTTTTGGCTTTTGTTTAGTTGAAAGTTAATTAATTTTGATGTTAAACAGTACAGTAGTAATATATTTGATTTGTCGTGGGAGGAAGGAGAATATAATCTCCTGATTATATGATTATTATAATGTGGGCGTTGGGTGGTGATGACGTGTTGACCAACAGGTGATTTTTATTTTTTATTTTAATTTTCATTGTTTGATTTTTCTTTTATGGATTTTGAACAGGTAAACCAGATTTCTCTCAATTTCGCGTTTCGTTTTTTTTTTTCGTTGACGAGTTTACCGTTATGGGAAGAAAAAAAAAAAAACAAACAAAACACGGTTTTTTTGACCCGGCAGCAGTCTTTGTCGTTTTCTTGTAAATTGGACACGTGTCGGATTAAGTATCAACGTTTAAACTCAGACACTAATCTCTCTAGATGATCTTGTTTATGTTTTTGTGATAATTTGATGATTTGGTTTTATCCTTTGTAGAAGTTGGGTTGTTGTTATGATCCGCAAAAGAGATTTTGATTCGGATATTGGATATGATGATATTTGTCCATCTTGTAATAAAAATACTTTTTGTTATGGATTTGCATTCCTTATTTTACAAATTTGGTTGTTTCTAGTTTGTCGAACGCCGGTTTTACTTTTAATTAATCTTAAGCTCTACGGTTAAGGGTTAAAATAGTATCCCTTAATTAGCAAACGTACTTACGAGTTTATTATAGGTCTCTAATTAAGGAACAAGCATGAGTATACACTATGCAGCCATGCTGAATTAATCGATCTCTTACATGGTTAGAAGGTAGTTCTTAAATACATGTATAAGTGCATGTTAACAATTTATTGGCTATGAATCATATGACAATTTACCAATAATGTTTTGCAATGCATGACAAAGAAAACCCAAAAAGCAAACGACAATATCAAGAATTATCTACATTGAAGATAAATAAATAAATAAACAGATAGATGTAGCATTTTGGGGAATTTCTAGAATGTATAGGTGTTCTAGATGAATTACATCCTTATTTGGGAATTTCTTCTCCGTTAAGAGATTCACCATTTTCCATATGTGAGGAAAGGTTCCAAACTTTCTCTTTTTTTTCCCGGAAGTTTCGTTGATTATATACTTGATGGTGTAGAAATGGAAGTTTCTTTTTTTTTTTTTTCTTGAGCATGGAACTTGGGACGCGTACTAAAGAGTTTTATTTTTCTTTGCACGCAATAATGCTGGCAATTGTCATTTTCATTGTTATTACTATAATAGAAAGAAAACTCGTCATTCATTCAATACAAACAAAACCTGGTAATTACTACGATTAAGGTTGTCAAATTCCATTGAAATTAGTGGGAGTGTAGGAGGACAAGGTAGCAACTAGCTAGCATTCCATGTCCACGAAGATGAACCAATGTTTTGGAAACGAGTTAAAAGGTTGTAGGAAAATGGGGCGAGTTATGAAGCTATACTAACAACAATGGGCGGCCCGATGAGAACCGACTAATGTCATAAAAATTTGTCTAATGCTATAAAGTTGTCTATACGGTTATCAAGTTAGGATCGTAGCTACATTTCAGCCCTATCCATCAACTTAGGACTTCGCAAAAGTAATAGAATATATTACTACTATAAATTTATGGGGAATATGGGTTCTTTTACTTTCTTTAAGTATCTCTCACTTTGATGCACTCACATAGGATATTTAATCAAGTTTGGTCGGTACTTTATATCAACAGCAGTTTACCCTATAATTTCTACATGATTCCTAACGTACGTTGTCCAATATATTACTATGTTCTATTATGTCAGTTTTTACCTGTATGTATTCATTATCATACTACCTTGTTGATCATTCTAGATTTGAGGCTAAAGAATGGCTGGCCTTCATGGCCTTTGAGCAAGTGGACTTGAACTTCTCTGCGTTTTGGATCCAAGTCCATGGGCTACCTCTACAGCACATGTAAATTGCAATGGTAAAAAAAAAAAAAAAGAAGTTGGACATCACTGTCTAGTTAGAAGGGAATGAAAATCTAATCAAAATTTTCCTCACTATACCAACTGTATTAGTAGCTTAATTACACCTACAAATAGGTGATGATCATGTGAATTATGGCGCGCACGAATTAAACAAAATTAAGACATGTTTTTTGCCGGCTTTATACCAGCAATAAGCACAGGGAATTCGTGGTCACAGTGAGGCTAGCAACCATGTGGTTGCCTGCTTTTGGTCCCTATGCGATGTCACTTTCTACATGCAAAGGTAAACTTATAAATGTTCAAGTCGACTTAAGCTACCGACTTCTAATCATGTACTGAGCTCACGTATATTTTTAATATACTTCCCGGTTTCAACCAAAAAAAGAAAAATTCACAGGAGCTCCATCTCTAAGTATGACTTTGATCCACAATCTGTGTTCATGCCCAAGACTGACCTACAAAATTGAATCCGGAAACCTAAAAAGCTGAAAATGCATTGATTATTGCATCGGTTTGGAATTCGGATGGGGTGTTATATTCCCTACCTACTGAAAATAATGCACCAATGAGAGAGGAGATATGCAGCTGACTACCAAAATCAGGATTTTATGTTGAATTCATCCTCTCCAGCAACTATCTAGCTAGAGCCAAAACACAATGAAAGAACAAAAAGATTCCATTTATAGAAAAATGGAGGAATGAATGGACTTAACAATCTTTGGATATAGGCATATGAGTCCACACTAAAATAGTAAAATTCGACTGCCAATTAACCATATCTAAAGAATGAGTTTGGAGTATTTTTCAGTTTCAGAATTACGTGCTGGCAGTGCCCACAAATTAGAAGAGAAAGGACCCCCACAAGAAAGATAAATCTACTATGATCATTTTTAAGTAGAATAGAACATCCATAGAATAGTAACAAAGCAAGCATATATCCCAATCCATATGGGTCCTTTCCTTTCTTTCTCCTTTTGATTATTCCATCCACAAGGTTAGGGATTTAGACGACCTAATGGAAACTTTTATCCCCTTGCTATTGAACTGAAATCCAATTCCCAAGAGCCAATGAAAGCAACAAAAAAGACAACAAAAATTGACCAAACGAGACAGAAAAAGATTCCCAGAAAATGCCAATTCTAGCTTTGACCCAAAATTCCTCATTTTTTAAAAAAGAGAACATAGTCTTGATTCTTGATCCTTAAACTGACAGCAGCTTCATACAATAAAACATCAAAGGTACTATAACAAACTAATCAAAATATTCAGGATTTCGAATTGAGCTAATACCCTAAGGAGATGGGGTTAAACCCTTATCATTAGTGACACTATTGTTGTAGTACCTGCAAAGTACTTTGCACTTGACCACATTGCCATAGACATAGAATCCAGGTGCAACCATGATCCGAACTATGGCAGGAACCAATTTTCTAGCCCTCTCTCCACCCATATCCTCCATGTAAACTGAATCAAAGCTCCTCCCTTTGTCCACCCTAAAGATCGGCAAGCCTGGGTGCACAGAATTGGCCAAAAGGTGAACCAACCACACATTTTTAGAGGCACCAAAGAATGCCTGCAACAAAGGCTCAGGCCAGGCTCTATTCCATCCCAACATAGCCACAATATCACTCATTTTCCTGTCACAAAACCTGCTAAAGTCCTCACTGAAATGCCTCGTCCCTTTATTCAAGACCTCCTCCCATGTCAACTCCTTTAGCACATTAAAAGAAGCGTAGTTGGCTTCACATCTATCTATTGGATTCAATATCTGGTTTATGGAACTCTTCTGGAAACCAACCGCTTCAAAATCCTCGAAGAATGCTTTGTTCAACAAGGCCTCAAGATAAAAGAGCACACTCTTCGGATTCTTGGAGAAGGAAATCTTTATATCATAAGGTTGAAGCAGAACTGAAATCCTCTCGTGAACTCTGCCCCCCATGTGCCTTAGCTGCAAAGCAAGTGACCTGCTCAGGAGCCTAACTGATGACCTTGCTTCAGATACTGAAACCAAGAATTGCTCAATCACTTTGTCTCCAACTCCCATGTGACCGTTCTGGTGAT
>JAKUCV010003354.1:24475-52919 GCA_028386065.3 Turnera subulata | reverse complement strand
CCTTTTTATCCAATTATAAAGCAAATTACAACGTTTAATTGTTTTCTGTTATTTGTATACGGTGAAAAAAATAGTAGTATACGCTGCATCTCTGATTAAATTCAGGCAATTTGTAGGGAACTAATAAGAAGCCATTCCCATTCCAAAAGATGCAAAAGAACAGTTCAGCAGAAGAACAACCATCCTGTTCCACATCCCAATGCGTTCATTATGATATATTTTTGAGCTTCAGAGGTGAAGATACTCGATATTCTTTCACTAGTCACCTCAAGAAAGAGTTAGACAGAAGAGGATATTTAGTATTTTATGATGATGAAGGATTCAATCAGGAAAAGAGATTCGAACAGAACTGCCAAAAGCAATTCAACAGTCAAGATCTTGCATAGTTGTGCTCTCTAAAGATTATGCTTCCGCAAAATGGTGCTTTAACGAACTTGTGGACATTATGAGACGTTACACTCAAGAAGGATATGATGTTATGCCAATTTTCTATCACGTAAATCCATCTGATGTCAGGAATCAGAAGAACAGCTTTGCTGATTCTTTCGTTAAGCACGAAAGGACTTTCAATGAGGAGACGGTGACGGATTGGAAAGAGGCTTTAACAAAAATTGGAGGCTTGAAAGGGGTACTTGTTGAAGAAAAAACGTAAGCCTTGTCTTCTGCTAAAAGTTTCTGAAAAACAATTATGTTGGATTACTGTGTTGAATTTCGCTGAAAGGGACGATGTTATAAGATAACGGACATGCACTGCAAGCGATAAGTTTATAAATTTGGTTTAGAATCTTAATCCAACCTAAATTTCTACATTTGCAATCATCATTTTAGAGTATTCATACTTTTGTGCAGTATCCTACTTTTTCTAAATCTTCTCTTTTATTGTCATATGCAGAGAAGAGGCCGAGGTAATTGAAGAAATTGTGAAAAAGATTGGAAAATTAGTAGGTAATACAGCATTGTAATTTCACGTTTTTTACAAGAAACTACACAGCTTTCTTGCATAAGTCAGAGAAACTTCAATGCAAAAGGAAAAAAAAAAATCTCTGCAGCTTTATATATGCAAAGGAATATGAAATGGATTTGAACTACTCTTACGTTTTACTCATTAGTGAATAGAGCTATTATTATTATTATCCCGTATTCAATCAACCAATGCAACTTGTGTTTATATTCAATGACAAATGATATATATTTCATGGATAGGGACAAGAAAGTATCAACTTCTCACATCAGAGTTGGTTGGTGGCAGGTTTGAGAGAGCCAAGGATGAGATCTGGTCTTTGTTAATGAAGGATGATGTTGACAGGATCGGAGATTATGGAATGGGAGGTGTTGGGAAAACCACATTGATGATACATATATACAAACAGCTTCAATAACCTCCATGTTACCGGGTTACTGTGTCCCAAGATTTTAGCATATACAAGTTACAAGATCGTATTGCCAAGGCTACTAAAATAGATATTTCGCATGAGGATGATATAAGGGAAAGGGCCGCAAAGTTATAAGAAGAGTTGGTTAGAGAACAAAAGTTCATACTTTTTTTAGATGATCTGTGGCATGATTTTGATACAAAGGATGTGGGCCTTCCAGTTGGACCAAATGGATGCAAGTTAGTTTTTACAACGCGATCATATGAAGTTTGTAGAAAGATGGGTTGCAAGAATAGTAGCGTAAAAGTAGAAGCTCTCTGGGAGGCAGAAGCTTTAGATTTGTTCAAGAAAGAGATTGGAAACATTGAGATAGATGATGAAGCACTTGTGAAATCTGTTGTAAGGGAATGTGCCGGGTTGCCGCTTGGGATTAAAGTGATGGCAAAATGTTTGAAAGGAGTGGATGATGTACGCCAATGGAGGTATAGATTTGCTCAACTAAGAGAATCAAAAGTTACAAAAGATGATGACATGGAGCCCGAGGTATTCGCTGTACTGAGAACAAGCTATGCTACTTTAAAAGATCCATCTTTACAGGAATGTTTCCTGTATTGTGCATTGTTTCCAGAGGATTTTGAGATTGAAAGAGAGGGGTTAGTAGAGCTCTTGATTTGTGAGGGAATAATAGAAGAAGGGAATAGTCGACAGGAGGAGGTTGATGAAGGCCATCACATGCTTGATAAACTAGTAAGCCTCTGCTTGTTGGAAGACTATGGCAGGAAGGATGTTACCTATACGCAGAGAATTGTGAAGATGCATGACTTGATTAGGGATGTTGCCCTTCAAGAACTGAGAAACAGGCCAGAGTCAGTAGTGATGGTCAAAGCTGGCAAGCAATTAAGAGCACTGCCAGATGTGGGTAAGTGGAGCATAAACTTGCATAGAGCTTCATTTATAGACAATGACATCAAGAACATTCCTTCTGGCCATTCACCATGCTGTCCTCATCTGTCAACTCTTTTGTTAAGCCACAATCAGGAGTTCAGCTCGAATTTGGGAAATTGGTGGTTAGAATATATTGGGGATTCTTTTTTCGAGAAATTGAATGGTCTCAGGGTTCTTGATCTTTCAGGAAATGGCATTAAAGAATTGCCAAGTTCCATCTCTAATCTTGTGAGACTAACTGGTTTGTTCCTTACAAAGTGTTACAGTTTGGAGCATGTACCATCGCTTGCCAAGCTTCAAGAATTGAAGGCTTTGGATTTATATGATACTCCACTGCTTAATGAAGTGCCCCATGGTGTGGCATTGCTCCACAACCTCAGGTATCTCAATATGAGTCAGAGAGTTCAGGAAGAAATGCAACGCCGTATGGCGTGGATCGACAACCTCAGGTATGTCAACATGAGTTGCGATGATCTAAAGGTTTTTCCCACCGGTATACTACCGAATCTCTCCCGTCTCCAATTCCTTGGACTTCACAATTGGATGGTTAAAGGAGAGGAGGTCATTGGCTTAAGGAATTTGGAAGTTTTGCAGTGTGGTTTTCGAGAAGGCTTTGTTGGGATGAACAGTTATTTGCAATTCCAAAAGCACAATAAACCACTAGTTAGTTTCCAACTTCTTGTGAATTGTTGGAAGCCTAATAGGTTCAGATATCCAACTGCAAAAAGTGTTGAGATGTGGAGAAGTGATATTAGGAAACAATTTGATAAACTTCCATAAGGCATTGAAGAGCTAGTGTTGCATGGATGCAAATGTCCAAGGAGCTTAGTTCCTATAAGTAATGCAACCGAATTGAAGCTTATTCAAATCGCTAACTGTGATGGAATAGAATGCTCGGTGTCGTCGTCTTCTTCTTCTAGATCATCTGTTGATGTACTTAATAAACTTGAGAGGCTGTATCATTTTGATGTAATGAGCTTATGGTGCCTTGTAAAGATTAACGCACCCCACCAGGAAATGCCATCTTACGGCACTATCTTTATTCATCTTAAGGAGCTTGAGGTATGCATCTGTCGCGAAATGAGGACGCTGTTCCCTCCGGGGTTGCTGCAAAACCTCAAGAACCTAGAAGTTCTTAAAATACTAGGATGTGAAGGAATGGAAGAGATAATAGCAAGTGAAGAAAGTGGCAGCAACATCACTTCTCAATTCAGTCTCCCCAAATTAAGTATATTATGGCTTTACGATCTGCTACAACTCAAAAGCATTTGTGACGGGTCACTGATTTGCCAGCACTTACAAGAAATTGAAGTTCTTAGGTGTCCGATGCTAAAGGGGATACCAATAGCTCCTCCTCTTCCATCTCTTCGAAAAGGCGTTGCTGATCCAGATTAGTTGCTGGAACAGTTTGGCATCCCCCGGCATGTTGAATCCAGAGGGTTGTCCTACGCAGAGAAGTTTCAGGAACAGTTTGAGTGGGTGCATCCTAATAACAGTTCCTCCAATGATGAGTGGGACTTGGATTCAGAGTAAGGTCTGCCTCTGGTGGCAGTTTCTAGTCCCATTATTTTGTCTTTGATTCTGTCCACTTACAATTTGATTGTTTTTCTTATTAGGTTACAGTCCTTTTAGTTAGGCTTATTTGAGTCTCGCAGTAGCCATATTATGACTTGTTCTCCGTTGGTACGATCAATCATGCAGGATCATTACTGTAATCTTTTGAATAGCTATGGAAGTTTTGACTTTGATTTGCAGTACCCATGACCTTGGCACCTGTTAATGGAGCAATAAGTATTGATGGTGTCTCTTTCTGTATGCTGTTACATTGTAGCCTTTTTTTTCCTCTTCGTACACCACTCCAATTTTGATTTACTAGAATGCTTCTTGTTGAAGTCAGTAGCTGTGATCCAGTTACTTCAGTTTTGGGCTCCAACTTTTTGCTTAAAATGTCTATTCTGAATTTGGCCTATTCAAGGATATAGGCATCTATCACATCTTGAAGTATGTAATAAATACTTGTGATGAAACAGTGTGAATCTGTAAAAGTGTTTCTTCTCTGCAAAAATTGAGTGTTATTGATTGTTAAGTATCTTGATTTGTTGTTTTGATCGAGTGACCGATAGATTGATTTACTAAGAGTGGTCTTGAGAACGTTTGATGTGTGTTCATCAGATTCTGGTATTCGAGGAGTTGGCATCGATTCACATCACACACCATGTTGTCCTATAATTTGGTACCATTTTTTTTATATTAGTTGAGTATTCTCGTCAACACAAGACTAATTTGGTACCATTTGATATTATATATCCAAC
Source organism: Turnera subulata (assembly GCA_028386065.3). NCBI lineage: Eukaryota > Viridiplantae > Streptophyta > Magnoliopsida > Malpighiales > Passifloraceae > Turnera > Turnera subulata. Next base: position 48,289 of record JAKUCV010003354.1, on the reverse strand, counting down.
CCTTGGTGGACTAATGTCTTTTTTTGTATCTGTGTTGCTCTTGATTATCACAATTCATACATGTGATTTAATTTGGTCATATTTCATCCCTTAATTAAGTCCGATTGGCCTAATTTGGTTATTTTGACTATTTTACTCCTAAAATCAATGATGTATCAGTTTTTTTTATCCGGATTCTTTACCTAACTGACCGAAATCCGGTGGATAACCAAAGCATAACAGAAACTCTACCCGAACTGGATATTTTTTTAGTTATTTTTCTTTTTCTTTTATTTTATTATTTTATTTTTTCCAAAAATTTTAATTCTAAAAAAAAAGATATTTCTTTCTGTTCTAGTAATCTGCAATCTATTTTTAGTTCTAAAAATAGATATTTGGGTTATTGGGTGGGAAGGTGTTTGGTTCGAAAAGAAAATAGATTGCAGATTACTAGAACGAAAAGAAATATTTATTTTTAGAATTAAAATTTTTGGAAAAAAGAAAAAAATAAAATAAAATGAAAAGAAAAATAATAAAGATTGTCTAGTTCGGGTCGGGTTTCGGTTAGGCTTTAGGTATCCACCAAGTTTCGGGTCGGTTAGGAGAAGAATCCGTATGAAAAAATTGATACGTCATTGATTTAAGGGGTAAAATTGTCAAAATAACCAAATTAGGCAAATCTGACGTAATTGAGGGATGAAATGTGACCAAATTGAAATACAGGTATGAATTGTGATAATTAAGAGCAAGACAGCTACCAAAAAAGGCATTAGTCCACCCTTGGTACTTGTTTTTGCTCTTGATTATCACAATTCATACCTGTATTTTAATTTGGTCACATTTCATCCCTCAATTAAGTCGGATTTGCTTAATTAGGTTATTTTGACCGTTTTACCCCTTAAATCAATAGCGTGTCAGTTTTTTCACTCGGATTCTTCACTTAACCAACCCGAAACTTGGTGGATACCTATATCCTAACCGAAACATGACCCGAACTAGACAATCTTTATTATTTTCCTTTTTTTTCTTTTTTCCAAAAATTTTAATTCTAAAAATAGATATTTCTTTTCGTTCTGCAATCTATTTTCTTTTTGACCCAAACACCTTCCCACCCGATAACCCAAATATCTATTTTTAGAACTAAAAATAGATTGCAGATTACTAGAACGAAAAGAAATATTTATTTTTGAAATTAAAATTTTTAGATAAAAGAAAATAATAAAATAAAAGAAAAAGCAAAATAATAATAAAAAATGTCCAGTTCGAGTTGGGTTTCGGTTAGGCTTTGGGTATCCACCAGGTTTCGGGTCGGTTAGGTAAAGAACCCGGGTGAAAAAAACTGATACGCCAATGATTTCAGGGGTAAAACGGTCAAAATAACCAAAGTAGGCTAATCGGGCTTAATTGAGGGATGAAATGTGACCAAATTAAAACACTGGTATGAATTGTGATAATGAAGAGCAACACAGGTGCCAAAAAAGGCATTAGTCCTCCATGTTAGTAATATGCCCAAAAGCCAATCAATGGATGATCGTATATAGTCGTGTATATACATTAAGGTTATTCCAATAAATATGATTATGAGATAATCGCTTGCAAATATTTATAACCCTAGAATATATATTTGATATATTCTTAAATGTCCCTAGTCGATTATTATTATGGATGGGTTGTAATAATAAATTAAGACTAGCGTATGTTGAGAATTTATATGTGATATGAATTCTACATACGGGTACAAGTTGGAGAACTTGTGGACTGGACCGACCCACATAAGAATGCTACATGGAGCGTTATATTGATATGGTGATATCATTGGTATCCGTTTTACACAGTTAACTCGAGGATCAAGAAACCGAGATTAAACATATACGAGATTGACATATTCCATGTCTCGGTTTAATCTTGATAATGGGACGAAGGGACGATGACATGTTTGCGAGGCATTTTGAATCAGTACTGATCTTGTCGTTCGGGTAGCAATGATGTGTTGCTAGATGCCGCTCTTTGCTTATAATTGTAAATGAGTTTACAATTATTACCGGACGTTACAAGTGCCTACAGGGTCACACACATACAGCCGTTGATTCGAGCAGGTGGTTGAACCGTAGTTGGACCATGGTTCGACCACGGTTGGACTGTGGTTGGACCAGAGTCATTTTTGGGCTGGTTGATTCACTAATTATCAGCATTATTGAGCCACTTTAGGTGCTGTGTATGTTGATAAGGTTTAGTGGAGATATTATTATGTATAGACATAATTATGGTGGGTAGTGGGCCAATGTGTTGGCCATAACCTCCACTATCTCCATTAGCCTTTGATGTGTGGATTGGAGTGATCTGATCACTTCCTCTCCTTCATGCCATTCACTGAGTTTTGTTCTTGAGAGTGTTCTTGAGAGCTTGAAAGAGCATACACACACATCTCTTTCTTTGTGAAAGAAGAAAAACACCACAAACAGTACTCCCGGAAATCTGTTGCTAGCACACCAGTTCGGGAGAGCTCGAAGTTGGAGATCGTGTGACGATTCCGGCTTGATCACGGTTCGTGTAGATACCGTAGAGGGGCGGGATACCTTGTCTCGCTCTTGCTGATTCTGGCACTTCAGTTAGGTGGAAGATCCTAACCGTGTAAGGTACAAAAATTGTTATTCGGTTTATACGCTTCACATGTGTTCATATGTTGTTTCCGGAAATTCCGCTGCATGTTTTTCTTGTATATGAGTGTCATATAGCATACCGGAAACTTACACTCCAACCCTCAGAAACCAGCACTTATCATCAACTAAAGCCTGGCCTCTTCTATTAATGCGGACTGATAAGATGGTGCTGTAACAATGGATGACTAGTTGATCCCTGGAGACGCTTGGCATATGGACCGGTAGTTGTCACGGACTTAGATTTTGGAATGTTAGCCCGTGCCGCACTTAGGCAATTTTCACTCAAACTCAAGCCTAAGTCAGCCTTGCACCAGTGAAAGCACTTGGAAATAGAACAAGCGAAAGGCAACAAGTGAACAAGCAAGTATTTGGAAGGAATGAACCTAATTGTGTTACTTTCCACAAGTATACAAGCTCAAGTGTGTGTACAAAGATTGTATGATGCTTACAAATGAGGAGCCTTCCCCTTTATATAGGCAAATCCCCCTCCTCAATGGATGGCTAGGATTAAGCCTCTAGAATGTTCCACGATCTAACTGTGGAGATTACAAGGCCTAGAATGTTCTATGGAAAATGTCTACACAAGCTTATCCACAAGAGTAGCCTAGAGGGTTCTATAAGATTCTAGAGAATTCCGCACCCTTCTAGGCTTGTTGTGCAAGTGGTGTGACATTCTCCCCCACCTATCTCGTCGACGTCCTCGTGGCGAGCTTGGCCCAGAACTCCTTGACCTTGTCTTCGAATTGCCATAAGTCTCGGTCCCGTTCCCAAGAGGCCTCCTGCTCCTGGAGTTCCTTCCATCGAACCAAGTACTCCCTATAGTTCTCATTCTTGCCCCGCACAAAGATAGTGCGCCACAAAAAAATCTCCTCAGTCTTGGTCTTGGTGACCGATATTGGTGCTCTCTTGGACTTCCCTCGGTCTTGGTCTTCCTGTATCCATGGTATGGCTTTTACAAACTCACGTGGAAGACGGGGTGAAGATTAAGCCTGTAGGGCATGTCAAGCTTGTAGGCAACTTTGTCCAGCCGCTTAAAAATTTTGAATAGACCCTCGTAGCGCCACACCAACCCCTTGTGTAGCTTAGCAAAGACCCTTTGTTGGCGTAGTAGTAGCTTCACCATGACGAGGTCACCTTTTTCAAACTCCAACGGCCTCCGCTTAGCATCTGCCCACTTCTTCTTTCTCTTCGTGGCCATGGCTAGGTGCGCCTTTGCCATGTCTCTTTGTGCTTGCCAATCCTTGGTGTACTGATAAGCCGCAGGACTACTCCCTGTATAGCCCGTAGCAATGGTGCTTGCAGTCATTGGTTGCTACCCCAAGGGGCGGATCCAGAAATTTCTATTAGGGGGGCCAAATTTTTAAGAATAGATTTTAGGAGGGGCCAAAAGTATACAAAGTAGTATAAATGGGGAAATATACCAAAAAAAAATGTGGAAAAGAATGAAACTTGAGTATTGAACTCAAGACCTCCTCCTCATTTAGCAAGCACTCCACCATCAAACCACCATCAATTTCATTTAACTTAGTTACCATATATATACTTGATAGGATTTTAAGGGGGGCCTGGGCCCCTGCTTGCTCCCTAGATCCGCCCCTGGCTGCCCGTGATAATCTCGAAGGGACTCATCCCCGTGGACTCGCTCCTTTGCAAATTATACGAGAATTGGGCTACGTCAAGTAGCTTTGCCCAATCCCGTTGGTTGGCACTCACGTAGTGCTGCAAGTATATCTCCAACAAGGCATTCACCCTCTCCGTTTTCCCATCAGTTTGTGGATGAAAGCCTGTAGAGAACTTGAGCTCGGACCCCATCATTCGAAAAATTCCTTCCAAAAATGAGCGGTGAAGCGCACATCTCGATCACTCACGATCGTCTTAGGAATGCCCCAATACTTCACCACATGCTTGAAAAACAAGTGGGCTACTTCAGCTCCCGTGCACTCTGGGGTTGTCAGGATGAAGATAGAATACTTGGAGAATCGGTTCACGACCACCAAGATCATACTGAACCCGTTAGACTTGGGCAAGCTAGTGATGAAGTCAAGTGAGATGCTTTCCCAAGGCCTATCGGGTGTAGGCAATGGCTCCAACAAACCCGGTGGACGTTTTTGCTCAAGCTTGTCTTATTGGCACACTAGACAAGTCCGAACATACAACTCCACATCATCCCGCGTCCGAGGCCAATAGTAGGAATCCTCCAAAAATGCTAGTGTGCGATCAATCCCCGGATGGCCAGCCTACTTGGAATCATGGCATTCCTTGAGCACTTCCTTCTGCAATTTCCCATGTCGTGGCACAAAGATCTGCTTCCCTTTGTATAGAGCAATCCATCATCAAGCCAAAATCTCCTCATCTTGCCTCGTTCAATAAGCTCCACTAAGGCTTTGTCTTGCGGATCATGTGCCATTCCCTCCTTGATGCGCTCCACCAAAGTGTTATCGGGTCGACTTATGGCTGCGAGCTCGGTCCTTCTACTCAAAGCATCGGCCACCAAGTTAGCCTTCCCCGGCTTGTACTCCAACATATAGTCGAACTCCGCTAGAAAGTTTTGCCACCGCGCTTGCTTTGGTGTGAGCTTCTTTTGTGTGAGGAAATTACTCGTTGCCACGTTGTCCGTCTTGACAACAAACTTGCTCCTAAGAAAGTCGTGCCTCCAAACCCGTAGGCAATGGACCACCGCCATCATCTCCTTCTCTTGCACCTTATAATGCCGCTCCGTGTCATTAAGCTTGCGGCTCTCACAAGCAATCGAATGCCCCTCTTGCATAAGTACACCTCCAATCATATGAAGCATCCGTGTGCACCTCGTATGGCTTGGTGTGGTCGGGCAAGCTTAGCACCGGCTCCTCCATGATAGCCTTCTTCAAAGCATCAAAGACTTGTTGGCATTCTTCGGACCAAACCCACGGCTTGTTCTTCTTCAATAGGTCCGTCAATGGTGCTGCAATGGCCGAGTACCCCATGATGAATCTCCAATAATAGTTGGCAAGTCCAAGGAAAGATTGGAGCTTGGGGACTCGCTTAGGGGGCTCCTAAGCTTGGATTGCCTGTACTTTAGGCCGGTCCATCATCAACTTACCGCCTCCCACACGGTGCCCCAAGAATATGACTTCATGTTGGGCGAAGGCACACTTCTCCCTCTTCACATAAAGCTCGTTCTCCCGCAAGGCTTGGAACACTTGTCGTAGATAATGGACATGCTCCCCCAAGGTGTTTCTATAGATGACAATGTCATCAAGGTACACCACGACAAAGCGATCCAAGAATGGGTGGAGAACCTTGTTCATCAAAAGTACAAAACGTAGCGGGGGCGTTAGTTAAACCAAAAGGCATAACTAAGAACTCATATGAACCATACCGGGTAACATAAGTAGTCTTCGACTCATCCCCTTTGGAAATCCTTAGTTGGTAGTAGCCCGATCTCAAGTCAAGCTTGGTGAACCATCGAGCCTCGCCAAGTTGGTCGAACAAGTCCGCGATGAGAGGAATTTGGTACTTGTTCTTCACTGTGATCTTGTTGAGGGCCCGATAGTCGATGCACAATCGAAGTGAGCCATCATGCTTCTTTTGGAACAATACCGGTGCTCTGGATGGTGCTTTGGATGGTTGGATGAACCCCGCATCCAACAAGTCCCTTAGTTTCCTCCACAGCTCTTCCAACTTGGGTGGCGCCATACGATACGGGGTAGTGGAAGGGGGCTTAGCATTTGGCTCCAACTCGATCTTGTGATCTACCTCCTGCCGTGGTGGTAATCTCCTTGGAAGCTCCTTTGGCATCACATCCTTAAACTTGCCAAGCACTTGCTTCACCTTACTAGGCATGTCATCGACAAGCATTGTGTCTTCATTAAGCACCAATGTGGCTAGGAGGTTGGCTCTTTGCGACGAACCCCTTTCTTAAGTGCATGGCTGAAATGGCTTTCTCCTTTAGTTTCTTCCCATGAGCCACCGATACCACACAAGACTTGTCCCCCTCCTCAAGGGTAAGAGTGTTGGAACTTGGCACGGGGACGACCTTGGTGCGATCAAGGAACTCTATACCTAGCACAACGGGATAATCATGCATAGGCACAACGGAAAAATCAACTTCACCTCGCCAATTACCGATGCACACATCCACCCCACGTGCAACTCCATAGATTGGCTTGGCCTCCGAGTTAACGGCTTTTAATTTCCCACGCTCCTCCTCATACTTGATGCCGAGCCTCCTAGCTTCATCCTTCTCAATGAAGTTGAGAGTAGCTCCCGTATCAATTAACGCCCGAGTTTGCTCCCCATTAATAGTTGGCGTGGCATACATTCGGCCCATGTGCTCCACCTTATCCTGTTCAGTGGTAGCCTTCACCGCATTGAGTAGCCTCATCGCACCCACCCTTGGATCCTCGGTAGTCTCCTTCTCTTGCCCTTGGATGAGGGAGGCTAGCTTGTTCCTCTCGGGACAATCTATCGCCTTGTGCGGACCCAAACAAAGGAAGCACCTGGTGTTAATGAGCTTCTCCTTTCCCTTGTCACCACCAAACTTGCCTCCCTTGTTGAATGGCTTGCCCTTGTATGGTGGCTTGGAGGTGCCTTCCTTTGCTTCCTTGGGGTAGCTAGGTGCTCCCCCTTCTTTGCCCTTGTGCTTCTTGGATCCTTTAGGCTTGGGCGCGTCGGGCTTCTTGAACTCCACCAACGATTCGGCCGTGGCAATCGCGGTGGTTAAATCTTGTACGCCTCGCCTTTGTAGCTCCAACTTGGCCCAATTTTGTAGACCATCCAAGAAAGCATACAATGCCTCCTTGTCGGGCAAATCGGGTATCTCCAACAACAACTCCATTGAATTCCTTCACATACTCCCGAATATTGCCCTTATGAGTAAGCCGCCTAAGCTTCCCACGTGCCTCCAACTCCACATTTTGCGGGTAGAAATGAGCCTTGATCTCCCGCTTGAAATCAGCCCATGTATCAATCCGAGTTGTGCCTCTCTCAATGTCGGCATACCTACGTCTCCACCAAAGCATTGCCATGTCACTAAGGTAGAGGGACGCGGTGCTCACTTTCTTGGCATCATCCCGGATACCCGCACCATCAAAGTAGTGCTCACAATTGAAGAGGAAGTTGTCAAGCTCCCTTGCATTGTGAGCCCCATCATAAACCTTCGGCTTTGGCACATCAAGCCTTGGCTCCGTAGTAACCACCACACTACCTTGTGCGATGGCCCTCTTGTACACGGTGAACTCCCCCTTGAGTTCTTGCATATCCTCCATGACGGTAGCAAGTTGGGCTAGGATAGTGTCTTGCCGAGACTTGAACTCTTCAAGATCCGTCTTGAACGAGTCTACGACAATGTTGAGGGCACCTTGCATCTCCCCACGAAGCTCCTCTTGGTCCCCCGACTCGAGCTCCTCGATGCGTCGGTCATGCTTATCAACTTTGTCGGCAACGTCCGCCAAGCTAAGGGATACCCGGGCGAGCCTTTGCTCCACTTCAGCTAGACGTTCCCTTTCCATGGTCTTCTCCCTAGAAGCCTTCTTGCCACCCTTAGTAGGACGTTGTTCCTCCCTCGGAACATGCTCCTCCTCCACACCACTAACCATGACTTGCTCACTTGGAGAGGCCATCTCCGCTATTCCCAAGCACTCGAAACCTTTGCTCCACTACCAACTGTCACGTACTTAGAGTTTTGGAATGTTAGCCCGCACCAATGAGAGCACTTGAAAAAAAAAACAAGTGAAAGGCAACAAGTGAACAAGCAAGAGTTTGGAAGGAATGAACCCAATTGTATTACTTCCCACAAGTATACAAGTTCAAGTGTGTGTACAATGATTGTATGATGCTTACAAATGAGGAGCCTTCCCCTTTATATAGGCAAATCCCCCTCCTCAATAGATGGCTAGGATTAAGCCTCTAGAATGTTCCACGTTCTAACGGTGGAGATTACAAGGCCTAGAATGTTCTATGAAAAATATCTACACAAGCTTATCCATAAGAGTAGCCTAGAGGGTTCCATAAGATTTTAGAGAATTCCGCACCCTTCTAGGCTTGTTGTGCAAATGGTGTGACAGTAGTGCTCCAGTTATTTTCAAAGATGTTTCTCTTTGAAGAGGAGAATGTGCTACAGGTGGCATATTCCTCACCTTATGGCAGTTTAATTTATTTTCTGTCTAAGTAGAGAGCTTGCATGATCTTGTTCATATATAAACAATGATGTTAGTTTATAGCTAGAGTTGAGTAAATATCTGATTTTGATTTCCACCAATTCAAACTGATATGTTAAATTTTTAGTTTAGAACTATTAGTTTGTCCACGAGAGGGAGGGTCTGCTTAGTTACAAGTTGGAAAGCCCCTTCGTCGATCACTATCTATCTGGACTGGGAAAGGTACCTAATTAAGCAGAATGAATTATGGAGAATGGCCGTATGCCAAACCAAAATGAGCTTGACAGTTAAACACAGAGAATTTGTTTATACTTTTGTTTCTTCCTGTTGGATATTAATCGAAGCAAGTCAAGCCTTTAGTTTTACAATGATCATGCTACTTCCTAAGAAAAAAAATTTAGACTACGGATTCTGAGTAACACGGAATGCTGTATATCTCTCACACACAAATTGAACGATATATGACTTACAGTGCTACCATAAAGTGTAAGACAGGGCAAACACAACCCATAACACATTAAGCAATACCACTAAGTTAGTGCATCTTCACTGGGGCCTTTGTCACGAGCAATACCGGACCAACATTGGATGTCTTAGGCTCTTAGCGATTAGTCAGCATCCGTGGCAAGTTGAATTTGTGCATGTATTGAGTGAGGGGATTTCATGTGCTGACTATTTGGCCGAACAAGGTGACCTATCGGATCAAGTTCAATTATTGTTCAGAATCATGATCAATTCCTTTTTCAAATCCTGCTGCAGTTGCACAAACCGGGAAGAATCCGAGAACAAAATGAAAGGTAGTTAACCAGCTTCTAAGGGAGACATAAACCGGGTTAGTTTGGGCTTAACAACCTTAGAATCAGGATATTTGGACAGCACCTCCAGCGGGACATCATTCTTTGCTATCTGTAGATTACACTGGTGTGGCGCATGTGCGTCATTGATATTCCTTTTGTAATTCTTTTTAGTACTTTAACTTTTCGTTGTTTTTCTTTTTTGATCCAAAGTGCTTCTTTTTGCTAGATGTTTTTGTTTTCACTTTTGTTTGGCTTACCTGGTGTAAATTCTATATAGAATTAGAAAATATTTAGTGTAAGTGCTTTGGAAATTAAACTATTTAAATAAAAAATAGTAAAGTAGACCCATCATTAATTTCTGGCCCAATTGCTTCTCCTGGTTTGTTAGGAGCCCATTATCTTTGTGTCTAAAGTCTAAACATTAGCCACATAGATACGCATAAAATTGAACTGTGTATTGTCAAAGTGCTAACTTCAATTTCTTTTTATTTATCATGTGGGACTGGCTACCTATTCTTTTTATTTAACTTCAATTTCAATTATCACTTGCCAACCAACATTTTTCTGTCATCCTCAGTTATCTTTTTGAGCAGAAAGCAGAAAACGTTTTATTGATTATAAACAGGAGGTGGATGAACCACCATTACAGAAACACCCGCAAGTACAAAGATCCCCCAAGAACAGAGTAACATGCTAGAAAGGAGGAAAAACGGTAGAGGCTGAAGGGATACACTACCGACTCGAGTCACTGATGAGACAGCAACCCGCTCCCAAACTCGCCGAGACCGGCTTCAGCAGACAACCCAGTAACCGGAAAGCTTGTACTTGCAAGGCCAGCAAAAACAGTTGCTAGAACTAGCAACAGAAAGACCAATAACATCAGATCTAGTAATAGATCTGACCTGATAGGTAGATCTATACACAAAAATAAGAAAAGAAAAGAAGAGAGGAAGAGGCTGCCCAAAGGCAGCCCCTTGGAGCACCAGAACACTTGCAGAAGACACTAAAGAGAAGAAGGAGGAGAAAAGATAAGGAGGAGAGAGAGAGCCCAAGTATGAGATTTCTGTCATCCTCAGTTATCTTATCAGCATCTATCTGATTACGTGGGATCATAAAAAAGTTTGTTATCAATAGGAAATGTATTCTATGTTACGTTTCCCCACCATTATCTTAAATATTAGTTGACCCCGTCCATTATACTCGGGAAAAAAATGTTAGAATATGGAGTATATTTAATTGCGGTGGGTGGAATCTTACTGCAAGTTGGCATACTTTTTTTTATAAAGCTCCTATGCACTTTCTTGGAGGGAATATATATGAGAAATTCTTGAACTGTGTTTTATTAACTCAGGAGAATGCCTCATGGTGCTTGACTTTTTGATTTGATGTGGTTGGATTAGGGAAGACTTGAAGAGCGATTTCTAGCTAGATCCACCGATTAATCGCCTTGTCATCTGCTAAACTTCTTGTACAGGTTTTGCCATTCTCTATAATTGTCTTGCAGTTAGTGCGTGATCTCTTTTCATTTCCTTTCATTTGTGAATCATTTCAACTTTTTTGTCATGAGTAAATTTAGGAGTGTCCTTAATTTACTCACTTTGGATTGTTTTGCTTTTTAGGATCTTGCAGTTCATAAACAAAAGCAAGGCCACCATAAAACCTCGCCAGGTACCTACGTATAGTGATCACTTTCTTCTTCCATAGTCTTCTGTGTCATGTTAAGAGAAGCAAAATTGTTGTACAACCATCTAGTGATACCTCAGTAGTCAGTAGACTGAGCTCAGTACTGGGCAGCTGCCTGTCCTTCTCTGTTTGTTTCTCTTGTATGTCTAAAAAAAATTAATTTTTTACTTCATGTGAACAGATTTATGGATAACAGCAGGATTAACAAATGATTCTAATTTTAAGGATATATGAAGAGCTCTTCGAATAGAACTGCTTGTCAGTCATTCAACAGAAAGAAGAAAAAAAATAAACACACTTTTTGTCATTTTTATTTTATCGTCCTTAATTTGGTTGCTTACCTATGAATTAATATTCAAGTTGGCCACTAAATTATTCTAGTAATTTTTTTTTTCTAAACTTTGCAGAATTTCTTGTTCGTCTTGGATCTTTGTGGATACGAGAAGATTATTGTTCAATTTCACGTTTGCTAGTGTCCAATCTACAGAAGCAAAAGAACAACCCAAGTAAAAGAACCCCCACTTCTTTCCATGTGTCGATCCCTTCGTTACGACATTTTCTTGAGTTTCAGAGGTCCAGGTACTCGATATTCTTTCATTGATCATCTCAAAACGGAGTTGGTTAGATGCGGATATCTAGTATTTTACGACGATGAAGGTATTGCATCAGGAAAGGAGATTCGATCAGAACTACCAAAAGCAATTCAAGAGTCAACTTCATCCATAGTTGTGCTCTCTCCGAATTATGCTTCCTCAAAGTGGTGTCTTAATGAACTTGTGCACATCATGAAACGTCACGCACAAGAAGAGCATTATGTTCTTCCTATCTTTTATCATGTAGATCCAGCTGATGTCAGACACCAGAGAAGTGGCTTTGCTAACTCTTTCCTTGAACATGAAGCCTCTTTCGAGGAAGAGATAGTGAAGGAATGGAGAGAGGCATTAACAAAATTTGGAGGCCTGAAAGGAATACTTGTTGAAGAACAAAAAACGTAAGTACAACAATATATTGACTTTTGCAGAATTCTGTCTAAAATCAATTATTTTGGATACGATATTGAACCTTAATTGAAAGGAGCTATCATTGTAGGGCATATAACATTGCAATTAAATTCTTCATATATTTGGGTCATCATTATGTTAGAGCATTCATATTTTTTATACCGTAACATATCAATTGAAGGGCTTAAACAATACATCAATCTTAAAATCTATTCAGACATTTTTAGATTAAAGAATGTAGCTATTTGGTTTTAAACATAAATCATGACACTCATTCTTCTAGATAAACTTCCTCAAGAGAGATATAACAAAGCAGGGTGCAAGAAATTGACTGATTGATAGGAAATACTCAATAAATTGACACTCATTCTTCTAGATGAACTTCCTAAGGGATTTCAGTCATTAATTTGACTTGTCAAGTTTGAATTTGTAAAAGCCGACATTGGACTTGTTAATTAACGTGTTGGTTTTGCTTATATGCAGGAAAGAAGCTGAGGTAATTCAACAAATAATCAAAAAGGTTGGAGAATTCATAGGTAATACAGATATCCCTGTTAAAATTTAGGCTATGCCATTTCACAGATTTGTCACTTGAGCTGCTTAGATGGTTCCTTCATCACTAAAGAAATCTATTAAGATAAAAAAAAAAAAAACTAGATAAAGCCATAATAAAATAGCACAGTAGACTTTTGTAACAGATAATTTCCATTCTTTTGCAAAAGTACGTGTGCCTATGAATTAATTGAGTGTATATATGCTTATTATTACAAAAAAAAGTAAGTGTCTAGTTTGTATGTTTTCAATTATAATAATGGTAGAGTTACTAAGAATTTTTTACTAAGAGAGTCTTACAAAAATACATGGCATTAACTCATTGGACAATTTCATTAACTCTCCACATCATTTTTTATTTGTATTTATCATTTCTAAAATTATATTTTTTTACCATAAAAAATTCTTTTCCCACCTCCATGATTTTCAGAATCTCTCCAAATTAATATATTGCCATATAGTGTTTTTTTCCTCTCCGTTTTTTTCCTTTGTGCTTATCATGCGTTGATTTCACTTCTTCTTTGTCCTCATCTTCCTCTTGTTATAAATCCAAATTTTCTAGCTTTCTACCTTATTTTATCTCTCATTTATTTCTTCTCTGGTTTCTTGAAAAAAAAAAAAAACAGAAAATCGTTGTTCCTTCTCTTTATGGTGCTTCTAAATGGTTAGATTTGTGAAGTCACACATAGATCTTGCAGCAAACTATTTCAGTTTACAATGATAATAAAGAGAAGAAGGAGAGCAAGTGATTCTGAAAAGCGTGGAGGTGGGAAAAGAATTTTTTAATGGTAAAAAAAACTAATTTTAGAAATAATAAATCCAAATAAAAGAAGATGTGGAGAGTTAATGAAATTTTCCAATGAGGTAATGCCGTATATGTTTGTAAGACTCTCTTAGTAAAGAAATGCTAGTAACTCTAGCATTATTGTTTCAATTATCTATCTTAATTTCTATTCCATTGGATGATGTTATGGATTGCGACAACCAAATAACAATTATTTTGGCGTTGCAATTGGGTCAAATCAGAATAAATTATGATTTATTAAATGTTGTCTATGTAAGATTTTTATTTTATTTAGTTTCAAACTGGCCCTATTTTGGTTGCCATCCCTATCATTTAAATTTGAAACCGAATTAATACAGAAAACTTTATAACCTTTTGCTAAATTCCAAAATTGTATATTAAATAATAATAAAAATAAAAGTATCTTGGACATTCGAATTTTCTGTAGACGATTTTCCATTTAAGTAGTAAATTTAGTGCTATTTAGGCATAGAGCCCCTAGATGTGGTGCTCGAATTAGCACACTTTGCATTGGATTATGTACCTTAATGATAATTGAGAAGACGGTTTCATAAAAAAAAAAAAAATGAGAAGACGGTATACCAATTAAAAAGGTAGTATACTGATTAAAAAATCAATTAGTCTATTATGTTCGTCTCTTTTACATTAACTGATGTAACTTCTGTGAATATTTAATATACATGATATCTATTTGATGGATAGGGACAAGAAAGTATCAATTTCTCACATCAGAGTTAGTTGGTCATGGGTTTGAGAGAGCCAAGGATGAGATCTGGTCTTTGCTAATGAAGGATGATGTTAACATGATTGGAATTTATGGGATGGGAGGTGTTGGCAAAACCACATTGATGACACATATTTACAATCAACTTCAAGAAAGATCAGACTCTTTTCCACTATGTCATTGGGTTACAGTATCGCAAGATTTTAGCATATACAAGTTACAGGACAGCATTGCCAAGGGTATTAAGATAAATATTTCAATAGAGGATGATGATATAAGGAAAAGGGCAGCAAAGTTATATAACGAGTTGGTTAGAAAACAAAAGTTCATTCTTATCTTAGATGATATGTGGGATGATTTTGATACAGAGGATGTGGGACTTCCAGTAGCGCCAAATGGATGCAAGTTAGTTTTTACAACCCGATCATATGAAGTTTGTAGAAAGATGAGTTGCAAGGATAATAGTGTCAAAGTAGAACCTCTCTCGGAGGAAGAAGCTTTATATTTGTTCAAGAAGGAGATTGAGAATATTGAGATTGATGATGAAGCACTTGTGAAATCTGTTGTAAGGGAATGTGCCAGGTTGCCACTTGCTATTAAGGTTATGGCAAGAAGCATGAAAGGAGTAGATGATGTACATGAATGGATGTATAGATTGGCTCAGCTAAGAGATTCAAAGGTTACAAAAGATGATGACGTGGAGCGAAAGGTATTCGCTGTATTAAGATTAAGCTATGCACGTTTAACAGATCCTTCTTTACAGGAATGTTTCCTATATTGTGCATTGTTTCCGGAAGACACTCAGATTTACAGAGAAGAATTGATTGAGCTCTTGATTTGTGAGGGAATCATAGAAGAAGGGAAGAGTAGACAAGAAGAGGTTTATAAAGGCCATTTCATGCTTAATAAACTAGAAAGCCTCTGCTTGTTGTTAGAAGACTACTCGTTGCTGGGATTCAGAGCAGTGAAGATGCATGACCTGATTAGGGATGTTGCCCTTCAAGAATTGAGAGTAAGGTCAGTTGTGATGATTGAAGCTGGTAAGCAATTAACAGTGTTGCCAAATGTGGGTAAGTGGGGGCAAGCCCTACATAGAGCTTCATTTATAAACAACTACATCAAGAACATTCCTTCTGGCCACTCACCGTGCTGTCCTGATTTGTCAACTCTTTTGTTAAGCTGGAATAGGCGGTTAAAATATATTGGGAATTCTTTTTTCGAGGAATTTAATGGTCTCAAAATTCTTGATCTTTCAGGAACTGGCATTGAAACATTGCCAAGTTCCATCTCTAATCTTGTGAGACTCACTGGGTTGTTCCTTTCAGACTGTCGCCATTTGAAGCATGTGCCATCACTTGCCAAGCTTCAAGAATTGAAAGCTTTGGATTTATATTGGACTGCCGTTAGAGATGTACCCCACGGTATGGAGTTGCTCTACAACCTCAGGTATCTCAATATTTATTCCTATAATCTGAAGGAATTTCCCACCGGTGTATTACCAAATCTCTCCCATCTCCAATTCCTCGTACTTCACTATGATTCGTTTTATAGATCGTTGGTTATAGTAGAGCAGGTAGGTGGCTTAAGGAATTTGGAAGTTTTGGTATGCTGTTTCCATTACTTAGAAGGGTTGAACAGGTATTTGGAAATCCAAAAGCACGAGAAACCACTAGTACATTTCCATCTTTTTGTGAATTGTAAGCGTGGCTCCATTCGAAGATATCCAACTGCTAAAAGAGTTGAGATAAAAGGACATGATATTAGCAGAGAATTTGATAAACTTCCACCAGGAGTTGAAGAGCTAGAGTTATCTCTTTGCAAGTGTCCAAGGAGCTTATTAGTTCCTATAAGTAATGCAACTGAATTGAAGTTTATTAAGATTGCTGACTGTGATGGAATAGAATGTTTGGTGTCTGACTGTGATCGAATAGAATGTTTGGCATCGTCTTCAACTTCTTTTGGATCATCTATTGATGTACTTAATAAACTTGAAAGACTCGAACTTTCAGTGTTGAAGAGCTTATGCTTCCTTTTTCACAAAAGAAAAGAAAAGAAGAGCTTATACTTCCTAGTAAAAGTTAAAGCACCCCGTCAGGTATTGCCATGCTATGGCAGTACCTTTATTCATCTTAAAGAGCTCTATGTATACAGGTGTGATGGAATGAAGACGTTGTTCCCTTTGGGGTTGCTGCAAAACCTCAAGAACCTAGAAGATCTTAAAATACAAGAATGTGAAGGAATGGAAGAGATAATAGCAAGACGTGAAGAAAGTGGGTGCAACAGCAACATCAGCTCTGAATTCAGTCTCCCAAAATTAAGAAGATTAAGACTTTACGCTCTGCCACTACTCACAAGCATTTGTCATAGGCCACTAAATTGTGAGTCCCTCCAAGAATTTAAACTTGGTCGGTGTGAGATGCTAAAGAAGATACGAATAGCTCCTCCTCTCCCATCTCTTGGAAAGGGAGTATTTGGTTCTAGAAAGTTGCTGGAACAGTTTGAGAGGGACCATCCCATTGCCAAGGATATCCTCCAGTATGTTCCTGATCGTGATCGGAGTTGGACTTCACTTTTGAGGTCTGTCTCTGGTCACACTTTCTAATCCCATTTTGTCTTTAATTTCTGTACGCCCATTTACAATTTGATTGTTTTTCTTATTTGGTTACCGTTCTTTGAAGTAGGATAATCATTTCGTGTCTGTCTCGCAGTAGCCATACTTAATTTTTTCCGTTGACTTGTTCTCCGTTGCTATGATCAGATAGGGTGGTTGGTGTAATCATCCCTTGGTTAGCTTTGGAGTTTGGACGTTGATTTGCTGTACCCATGGCCTTGTCACCTTTTGATGGAGCAAGTACTGGTTGGTGTCTCCTTCTGTGTGCCACCGCAACCATAATTTTTATCCTCTTCTTGATGCACCACTGAAATCCTGATATTCTAAGGATGTGTACTGTTGACATCTGCAGCTGTGTTATATAGCAGACGTAGTCCATATCTTTTTTTTTTTTTTCCTGATTAGTTTTCCTGTTCTTCAAATTAGGCAGGCAGAATCACTCATTGGTCTCTTGTTAATGTCTACAGCATGATATAGCTAGCTGCTTTGGCGATTTGGTTAATTTAAAACGCATGATTACTTTCTTGCATCCTGACACTGAGACATGTTTTATTGGATAAATTAAGGGGTAGTTTTATTTCAGCATCTTGAGTTTAACGTCAATGCTCTATTTGCAAATTTTACTACATAGGTGATCATAGTTTTATCTTAAAATCGAGTAAATTGCATATATAGGATCCCTACTATTTTAAAAGTATCGTTTGGGGGTCTGTATTATTTTTTGTCCCTTTTACGGGTCTATACTCTTACTTTTCGTCCCTTTTAGGGGTCTCGGGCAGTCCATGTCATCAGAGGGGCTGCCCGAGACCCCTAAAAGGAACGAAAAATAAGAGTACAGACCCGTAAAAGGGACAAGAAATAGTGCAAACCCCCAAACGATGTTTTTGAAATAGTACGGACCCTATATATGCGATTTACTCGGAAAAAAACTTGTGTATAACCCCTAGGGAAACTACCGTAAAGTCGAAAATGGCCATAACTTCTTGTTCGAAACTCGTTTTGGTTCAAATTTTTTTCTTCATTCTTATTTTAACTTGGTTTAATGGATAGTATTAGTCTTCACACTTAGCTCGAAATTTGAAAAATTTGTCGTAAATTCGAAAATGGCCATAACTTCTCGTCCCGGAACTCGTTTTGGTTCAAAAATTTTTCCTCGTTCTTATTTTTACATCGTATAAAGGATAGTATCAGTCTCCACTCTTATCTCGAAATTTTAAAAAATAGCAGAAAATTGATGTACTAGGCAAAACGACCAAGAACAAGAAAATGGCCTTAATGAGTTATTAGTTCCGAATGAGAAGGTATAGGGTCCGTACTATTTCAAAAGTATCGTTTGGGGGTCTGTATTATTTCTTGTCCCTTTTACGGGTCTGCACTCTTATTTTTCGTTCCTTTTAGGGGTCTCGGGCAGCCCCACTGATGACGTGGAGTACCCGAGACCCCTAAAAGGGATGAAAAGTAAGAGTATAGACCCGTTAAAGGGACAAAAAATAGAACAGACCCCCAAACGATACTTTTGAAATAGTACAGACCCTATATATGCGACTTACCCTCTTAAAATCTATAACGCTTTTTATCTGGAAAGATGCTTGCAATTTTCCTTGATGTTAATGCTAATCCTACTGTCATGAGACTCGAGTTAGCTAGCTAGCCATAATCATAAGCTTGACCCTTTTTTATCCAACCATAAAGCAAATTCTAATGTTTAATTGTTTTCTGTTATTTGTATATGGTGAAAGCACTAGTGCATGCAGAGGTGCAACTGGCATCTCTAACTAAATTTAAGCAATTTGTTGGGAACCATAAGCATATGGTGAAAGCACTAGTGCATGCAGAGGTGCAACTGGCATCTCTAACTAAATTTAAGCAATTTGTAGGGAACCATAAGCCTTGGCTTTTCAAGATAATTCAAAATATAACGAATCCTTTTGGTAGAAATGAGAAGATGAAAAATTATGATCCTGTTGATTGTGTGATCAAGCTGCTGGAAATTTGCAGCAGCAAGTTTTGGCGCCATTTCAGCCTTAAGTTTCTAGAAGCATTTAAATGTTCAAGTTGTGTGTGCTTTGAATTATTGTAATGTTTTTTTATGTTATCTGATCATTCTTGGGAGGCTTCATGTTCAGCAAACTAAGAAGATCAGCATAGTGGATTATGGGTCTCCTGCCTGTTGTATGGGTTGAAGGTTTGGTGCTGCAAGTTGCATGATGGCCTATATAAATGTAGTTTGTAATCTGATTCAAGCAAGTGAAATGCAATAAGTAACGTTTTTTGTTTCACTTCACTGTTACTCTGAAATGTTCAGAGTGGTTACAAACAAAAGATTGTGAGAGATTAGAGAGAAAATCAATAAAATAGTAACAAAAAAAAAACAACTTTGTGAGTTTTGCAGAATTCTGGAATTTTTCCAGCAAAACATCGATGTTCTAAGTGCCAACATCGATGTTCTTGAGTTCTGCCAAATAGTTTGAAATTCCAGATTCTCAAAACATCGATGTTCTAAGTGACAACAACGATATCCTCATGTGCTGGGTTACACCAGGGAGATTTAAAGCCAACAGATCCAAGCCTGATAAGTTTTTGCACGGATATCCTGTAGGCTTTTGATTGTAGTGACTTGGCGGCTTGCGAAATTACTCATCTGGCTAGCCGACATGGTGTGTCTTGGCAACGCCCTGCTAGGGGTGTAAACGAGCCGTGTCGAGCCGAGTAGTGCCATGCTCGACTCGAGCTCGTTAAGAAAATCCCGAGCTCGAGCTCGAGCTCGATCGAGCTTGTATATTTGAGCTCGAGATCGAGCTCGTTAGATTTTGCATTGCTCGAGCTCGGCTCGTTAAGGCTCGTTAAGCGGTGGTTGGTTTCGGTAGCTACGTCTCAACTCTTTAGAGCTCGTTAACATGAGCTCGATTAAGCTCGATAATATTAAATAGACATTCTGAAAATTTTAAACACTCCAATCCAAAGTCCAAACATAGCTAAATTGTTAATATAGGTAAACACTTAGGAAAAGTACCAAAAGATGTTAAAAATTACTTCATGAAAGATAAGCAAAAGATTTTGCAAAACACTCCATGAATGAACCATGACAAAAAGCTCCAACACCATGGCAATAAGAATTCATGGATTCTATCATTTCAGTCATGAAGAATTCCCTTGGGATCTTCATCTCGGTACAAATGAAACCTGAAACAATAAATAGAACCAACAGAGAAGGATATCAAATCAGACATATTCATTGTTATAAGTTGGAAACAATATTTGATATTGTTATCTAACCAGGCCATAGTAACATAAGAAAATGCCAAGGCCTAAGTTTCTTGTATAATTTTTTTCTCAAATTCCTGGTTCCTATAATCAGCAAGAATAAAACAAAATTGCAGTAGCAGCATGCATCATCATGAAAAGAATATGAGAAAACGACAAAACCGAAGTACTTGTCAACTAAATTAAAACCCAAGAATCTGTTTCAAGCTAAAAAAACACAAAAACACAAAACCACTCACTACTATTGTCTGCTGAGCACATTTAGATTAAACAACAGATTCCAAGTAGAGCTACATTGTAACAATACAACCATGATAGAGCATTGTCCAATAAAATTTAGTAGGCGTACACCATTTTCTTGAATGTACAATCTGAAAGAAACAAATTTGAACCTGGGAATAAAAAAAAAAACATTCAATTGCAGCACAACAAGGACTGGGCAGGAAATTCCAGCAACTAATCGAAAAAGGAATATAATAAGGACAACATA
Organism: Turnera subulata; assembly: GCA_028386065.3. Taxonomy (NCBI): domain Eukaryota; kingdom Viridiplantae; phylum Streptophyta; class Magnoliopsida; order Malpighiales; family Passifloraceae; genus Turnera; species Turnera subulata. Next base: position 27,586 of record JAKUCV010003354.1, on the reverse strand, counting down.
AAATTGAGAGCAACATACCTTTAAAGCTCTCTTGATACTTCAAAACCATAATTGACATACAACAGCCCACTACTAATCACATGGATTTGCATTAACAAAAATAATTATCTCTCAATTTCTCTTTTTTTCCTCAGGAACCAAACAAGGAGAGTATACCTTTGAGTAACTCAAAGGCAACCAAACAAACCCAAACTGTGCATCTAATCCACTCATGAACTTGGATCTACACAGATCCATCGCTCCTGAAACAACAAAATACCCAAAAAAAAATGATTAAAACTTGTAACCCACCAAACGAAACTGAAGAGCAAATGAGTGGATCCTTACCCAATTATCCATCTCCGTTGCTTTTTAGGTACTCTAATCCTCACTCTAGCATCAAAAAAAAACTCTAATCCTCACTCATCGATCGTAGGAAGACGGCACCTCGGTGACTCTGCTTGAGATTTTAGGTCCATCGCGGCTAGAAGATAAAAGGAGAGAAGGAAGAAGAGACGGAGAAGAGGAGAATCGAAGGGGAAGAGATGGGAGGCGACAGTCTCGGTTCTTCACCAGCAACACCAAACCCGAGCCTAAGTGTCCTGCCCGTGAACAAGTATAACCCACGCGATTGCAAAGCCACCCTCCACGACCAGAGTCCCCGAATACACCACCACAAAACAACCCACACCTGCCGATCAGCATCGACACATCAAAACCCAGAAATCGTAAAGGAAGAGGAAAAAGATGGAGGTAAAATTATAAAATTAATAGAACTACCTTCTTTATGAAATATATAATTGAATATTATAAATTATATAATTTAGAATATTACGAACATCAACAAATATGGTTAACGAAAATTCAATTTAAGGATTGCTGTACAAAAAACTATTCTGAAAAATTACTATTCCTTTGCATTATATGAAGAATAATTAGCAAATAACAACAATCAAAAAAATTATTGCAAATTAAATAGAAATCCTTAATAAATTAATAAAATTACTCTCTTTAGTAAATATCTATACTATATATAAAAGAACGAAGTCTCAAAACTTGTGAAATTAAAATACAAAAATACCCCTTTTTATTGTTTTTTATTATTAATGGCTTAATGGTCATTAAAAGAATTATAAATAATGACTGATACGTCATACACCAATGAATGACATGTAGTATATTATAATAATTCTTTTATAGAAAAAAGTTTATAAAATTAATAGAATTGCCTTCTTTATTAAATATATAATTGAATATTATAAATTATATAATTTAAAGCACGAAGTCTCAAAAATTGTGAAATTAAAATACAAAAATACCCTTTTCTTTTTTATTGTTATCTTATTATTAATGGCTTAATGGTCATTAAAAGAATTATAAATAATGACTGATACGTCATACACCAATGAATGACATGTAGTATATTATGATAATTCTTTTATAGTAAAAAAGTTATAAAATTAATAGAATTACCTTCTTTATTAAATATATAATTGAATATTATAAATTATATAATTTAGACTATCATGAGCATCAACAAATATGGTTAACGAAAATTCAATTTAAGATTGCATTACAAAAACTGTTCTGAACATTTACTGTAACAGCCCGGGTAAAATTTTGGATTTTTACCAGACTGTAGAAATTGTTACTGTTGAATTAATCTTGGGTAATTAATTCAAGGTAAATTGGGAGTCGTTTTTCGAAACCGAGAGTTTCCTGCGCTCGGGAGTATCTTCCTAACTAACCGAGCCTCGGTTTTCAGTTTCGAGACTTGGACGACGTTCAGGGGTATTTATCGGATTTTCCAAGCCCAAGTCATATTTTCGGACTCGGGACGGAAACTTACGACCATGCCCCTGCCTTTCCCTCTTTCTTCTTTTCTTTTCCTTTCTCTTTTCTTTCTTTTTCGTCTTTTTCCTCCCTTCCCTCTCAGCCGCCTTCTCCCGTGAACTAACCGGCCCCTCACCTTTTTCTTCCATCTTTTCTTCTCGGTTTTCTTTGTCTCCTCCTCCTTTATCTTCTCTTCCCCACACAACCCTCTCTCCCTCAATCATTTTTTCCCACAATAATTTCCTCTGCTCCAATTCATTTCCCCTGCCGTCTCCTCCTCTTGCAACCTTCACCTCGCCTTTCCCTCCTCCGACCACACACGCGCCTCCCCTACCATCCTCTTCTACCCGAGGAGTCGTCGCCGACCCGAGACCCCAACTCGACCGCTGCTGCTCTTCGTCCCTGAAGCGCCGCCGAGCTCGCCATCTTGCTGCACGCGACGACCGCCACTCCAGCAGCCACGACGCCGGTCTTCTCCTGCTCGTCGCACCGCCTCCCTCCTCGCCGTGGCGTCGCTGCAACGCCGTGACGAGCTGGGCACGACCGAGACACACCGTCGTCAAGAGGTGCATAACTACCTCGTGTCAGCACCGCCGCCGTTCCCGGGCCGACGGGCTGTACCTGCAGCCGCCTCACTCGCGGGCTTTTCCCCTTGGCGACACGGTTGCAGAGCTCGCCGTCGTCGGGTCATCACAGCACAGGCACCCCATTTCCTTTCCCCTGCTCCCGCGTTCCCCTGTCCTTGTGTGTGAGCCATCGTCGCCATTATGGGTGAGTGTGTAACGCCCCGAATTTCGTTAATTGACTTTTTTCCGGAATTTTCAAAATTTTTGGTATTTAATTCCAATTTTACCCTTGTTAAATTTTCGGTATTCAGGTTAAGGAAACTAATTTATGTTCCTTGGAAATATTAGATTTTGAGTTGGAATTGTTTGTTGTTCGGGTTTCGTTGAAATAAAACGTGATTCGGTGGGAAAACGAAGTTCCTTGTAGTTTTTAATTAAACTACGTCGTTTTGGTATGAAGGAAAAAAAAAAAACACGCCGTTGACTGAGTAGGGCAAGTTGACCAAGCCAGAGACCAAAACGACGCCGTTTTGGCCTCGGCTGGCACACAAGCCCTAACTCTTCCCTTCTCTTTTCTTTTATCCTTCTTTTCTTTCCCACTCTTTTCCCCGAGCCGCCCCACGTTCTTCTCTTCCCTGGATTCTTCTCTTCCTCTCTCTCTCAATCGGTTGCCCCGTCTTTCTTCCCATACTTTCTTTCTTTTGTTCTCTTCTTCTCTTTCCATTTCGAACAC
>JAKUCV010003354.1:0-16393 GCA_028386065.3 Turnera subulata | reverse complement strand
ACTACTAGTATTAAGGGATAATAAGTTAGTATTTAGACTAACTCATTGGTTTAGATACTTGTACTAAAAATTGACAAATTATTTGGGATAAAAGCTTGAAGCAATTAAACACGCCCTAGGACTATTGGCTAATATCGTGGTTATAACTTGAATTAATTTTCTTTAGAGGCATTTACGAATAGTAATCTAAGTTAACTTATCAAATCTATTATCTTTGAGTAATACAATATACCACGGAACAACTGTTATTATTTTACTAGACATGCTATTAATTATAATATTAAACATGTTTATACAAGTATTGGTTTTATTATTTTATTCCCGTAATCTTAAGCTGAGATAATATTAGATCTATATCTTATTTTAATTACTGATTTTAATCCTATACAAGTATGTGCATATATCGTATAGCGAATTACCACCATTTTCACTAGTTGCTAAACAAATACGTGTTTATTGCTATTTTAATCGGGTATAAGTACTTAATGGAATAGTATATACTCTATAATACGATTTCTTATATATGATATAAACAACGTAACTATGTATTTTCTTATCTTAAGCGACCTAAGGGCCGGGATAACGGCTGGGACGCTCGACTTCGGTTTTAATCTAAAATCAAGTACGTTTTGATATAATGGCTGGATATACTTAATCAGTTAATTGCCGTCAGGTCAGATGAGCTGTTTAGAAACAAGGTAATTGTGGAGACGATGAAATGAACGGATAAGCCGTCTAAATACAATTAAACCGGTATCATGCATAATCATTTTGTTGTGCATTATAAGTGATTATTGTATTCCTATATGTACATATAGGGTATCGGGATTTGACCGGATAGCAGTTTCAGAGACATACCAGGTGAGGATGGATAAACCTTGATATGTGCCCGTAATGTTGTGTGTGTATCTTTGTTGTTTGTGTATTTTTGCTGTTGTTAGATTGATCTGCGGAACTATTATTGACTGTTACCTGATTGCTGTGGAATTATTGATGCTGTTGTTGGTTTGTGATAGACCTGTGTATGTTGTGTTGGAAATAATGTTAAGCTGTTAGTTGTGAATAATTGGTGGTATATGTTTGTTGATTGAATGAGATTGTGGATTATTCTGAGGTAATTGGAAGTGGGTAAATGACGAAAGAGTAAAGGAATTGAACAGGAATTTGAGATGATGATATATTTGTCACTACCTTTCATCACCATGCTGATCTACCAATCTCTGATCAAGACACCACAGTACCGGTCTCCCAATCAACCAACCCCACAACTGGGGCCTAAACACTATAACCCTACAACTAGGGCCTAATGTGATATTGGGATGTTGATCCCGGATTTGAGATATTGGGATGTTGATCCCGGATTTGTGATATGGGGATGTTGATCCCGGTTTGTGGTGGGGCCTGACATCCAGAATTAGTTAATAACCAGGTACGACTCTAGCTTGTCCAGTGACGGGGCCCGGAAGATAAATTGGTAATAAAAATAATTAAGCATTCATTTGGTCTTGGCTATGATATGATTCAGTAGGATTCCTCTATCGTGTTGTTTGTGTTGGTTTCCTCTATTATGTTGTTCGTGTTGGTTTCCTCTGATGTGTTGTTGAGTTGGATTTCTCTGTCGTGTAGTATGTGTTAGTTGTTATGGCAGTATCCTTGTGATGTGATTGTTTGTGCTTATTGTTGTGATTGTTGTGTTTATTTCGAAAGTATTATGGTTGAATATATCATTGTTTATCTTTCGTCGGTGAGCGCTTCGGACTCACCCCTCGCCTGCGGGGTTTCATCCCGTAAGATGAGTTGTTTGTAGTGCAGGAACGTACGGGGCATGCTGAAGCGTACCCTCAGACAAGTCTCGGATCCATTAGTTGCATTGGGCTTGCATATGTTATCATGTGAGACATAAGTCTTCCGATGTGCATATTGTTGAGTTTACTGTTGTGTGTATGTTGTGATTGGGCCATTGGGCCGGATGGTTGTTGTTGTTGATGTCCCCGGGGTTCGGGTGACGAGTTCTATGTTGGGCCGAAGGGCCCGTTTACAGTTTTTGATATTGGGCCGTTGGCCAGTTTATTGTTTTATACGCAGTCTCTTGGGCTTTGTTGGGTTGGGTTGTCACAGTTCCGGCACGTGTTTACTGTGTACGGTAAATACGGGTCGGGGCGTCTCAATTACTATTCCTTTGCATTATATGAAGAATAATTAGCAAACAACAACAATCGAAAAAAAATTACTACAAATTAAATAGAAATCCTGAACAAATTAATAAAATTACTCTCTTTATTAAATATATATACTACATATAAAAGCACGAAACTAAAGCGCCCCGACCCGTATTTACCGTACAGGGTAAACACGTGCCAGAACTGTTCTTACTACAGTAGCAGACAGTACATACATTGTATAATACAATACAAGCAATTCCCAAATACAATATTCGTCACCCGATCCCGGGGACCATTATTCAATCCATTACACACCAAACTAATCAACAACTGATATAGTACAGCAACAACAACAAAATCATAAAAGAAAGCCAAGCAGCGGAAGACTAGAATGCATATGCAGCGGGGTATGGATCCGGGTCAGGTGGAGAAGTAAGCAGCAGCTAACGAACATCGTACCTGAACTACGATCAACCAAACCTACGGGATGAAACCCCGCAGGCGAGGGGTGAGTCCGAAGTGCTCACCGACGAAAGATAAACAGAGATATGTTCAACCATAACACTTTCGAAGTAAACACAACAATCATAACAATATGCTCAAACAATCACAACATAAGAAAATTACCATAACAACCATACCAAGACCAAAAGAATGCTTAATTATTACTTATTACCAATTTTATCTTCCGGGCCCCGTCACTGGACAAGCTAGGGTCGTACCTGGTTATTAACTAATTCTGGATGCCAGGCCCCACCACAATCCGGGATCAACATCCCAATAACTCAAATCCGGGGTCAACACCCCAACCAACAAACCCTCTGGCAAGACACCACAGAACTAGTCTCTAACCATCTAGTCTTTCCAAGTGACAAATATATCATCATCTCAATTTCCAGTTCAAACCATTACTCTTCATCAAGTTCCCAATTTCTATTATCTCTGATTAATTCCACAGACTCAATCTCATGACACAAATTATTCTAAATTAACAGCTAATCATTATTACCAGCATGTTACACGCAAATCCATCACAATCCAACAACAGCATCAAAAATTCCACAGCAAACAGGTAACAGTCCATAACTATCCTAGCAGATCAATCTAGCAACAAAATACACATACAACAAAGAAACACACACAGCATTACGGGCACATATCAGAGTTTATCTATCCTCACCTTAGCCGATCTCAAGTTTGGAACTGTCCAACTGACTCCAAGTCCGGCTCCTCGGTATCAGCTCGTTATCAACTCCTATATCAACAAATAATATGCACATATAAGTGGTAAGCAATGTCATGCTACTATTGTATTTACGAAATTAAATACCGACTCGTCTCTGTTACTTCCCCGGGTTATCTCTATCGTCGTCCTATTTCACCATTTACTTCCCGGTGTCTAAATAATACTATTCTTATACCTATACTTACTTCTAGGTTTTATTCCGGTACATATCTACTTGATAATACCCTTTCCAATTTATTTCTACAAGTATGTACTTCCCAAAATATTTGTTAAAAATAATTATTATTTACCATCTACATATTCCAAAATAAATATTTCCTCATATGGTATACCATATATTTTCCAAAATTATTAATTACTATCACTGTTATTATCTTCTTAATTTAATTATTCAACTATTGTTTATCACGTTTATATTTCTTAGAGCACTAATTATTCCCAAATCATATCTATGTTATTTCCAAAATATTACTTTCCTAAATTATATCCCTTCTTGTTATTATTATTTTTCCAATTATTTCTTTTTCCAGAATTTTTAAACCTATTTCTGAAATTTATCTCTTTTTTTTTTCCCTGGACTGGGCCTAAGCAGTGCTGGCCCAGCTCAATTACTAAGCCCACACTCAAGCACACAGCCCAGGCCCATCGTCCAAGGCCCAGGCGGAAACCCAACAACCCGGCCCGCGTGTTCTAGCCCATCAGCCACACAGCCCAGGCGCGCGTCCGGGTCGACCCGACCCAGAACCACGGCCCGGCGTGTGGGATGGGTCGAGCTCACACCCACGGGTTGTTCTCAACCTTTGGATGGCTCACCTCGGGTCTCTTGAACGGCGACGAGCGGCAGCGCAGCCAGCGGCGTATGGCAAGGCGTCGACGACGGAGAAGGCGGCGAGGCGGCTGGTGGTACTCCCTGTTGCGGCTGTCGACGGCAAGGGAGGGCAGTGGCGTCGGATCCAAGCGGAGGACCGTCGGGTCCTTGGCTGTGTCCAGCGCGTCGTGTGACGGCAGCAGGCGGCGATGGTCTCTTCAAGTCGGCGACTGAGTGGAGAGGACGTCGGGGTAGGTGGTGGAGCGGGAGGTGGCTCGGCACTCCTTCCCGTGAACAGTGGCGAGGGGAAGAAAATGAGGAGGAAGGTGGCGAGTTAACGTGCAAAACGGCGTAGTTTTGGTGGTGTTTAGGTGTTTGCTGTTCTTTTCTTTTCTTTGTTCACTAGTTACTGGTGTTTGCAGAGGATCCTTGCAAATGTTTGCAGAGGGTTTTTGCAGAGGATGTTTGCAGAGGGTGGGTTTTAACGTGGTACATCACAGACAGAAATTCATGTGCCCACAGAAAGAAATTCACAGACTGCACAGTAATGGCATCTTCACTATGCTGAAATACTGTGCATCGTCTGGACTGGAAAAACTAATGCACCCCCTTGACTTGTTCCTGGCCCGATATTTCGGAGTTAATCTCGATTTTTCTTGACATTCCTGGACCCGAAAAATTCCAACTTCGGTCCGAAAATTCCGCAGGAAAATCCCTAGCGTGGAACACTGCTCGGTTTCGAAATCCGATGTGTAAATTACCGTTAATTAATTACCCAAGATTAATTTCAATGGTAAATACGGTAAATTTATTTTTTTACAGTCGGTAAAAACATGAAAATTTCCGAGGCTGTTACAGTCTACCCACCTTAAAAGAATTTCGTCCTCGAAATTCACTCCGGTGGTGCGAACAAGTGCGGATACTGGGAGCGTATGTGCTCCTCAACTTCCCATGTAGACTCGTTCGCAGAGTGCTTGCTCCACTTGACCTTTACCATGGGAATGACTCGGCTCCTCAACTGTCTGGTCTCTCTGGCAAGAATCTGCTCCGGTATCTCCGTATATGTAAGATCTTCTGCGACCTCAACATCTGCAGTAGTAACCACATGACTCGGATCAGATCTGTACCTCCTCAGCATGGAAACATGAAACACATCATGAATCCGTGACAACTCCTCTGGTAAGGATAGTCTGTATGCCAATGGTCCAACCCTTTCCACAATCTCGTAGGGTCCAATGTACCTGGGACTCAGCTTTCCTCTTTTACCGAATCTGATAACACCTTTCCAAGGTGCAACTCGGAGGAAAACTCTTTCTCCCACTTGGTACTCCATCTCCCGGCGATGCTTATCAGCATAACTCTTCTGTCGGTCCTGTGCTGCTCTCATACTCTGCTTAACTACCTGAATCTTGTCAACAGTTTGCTTAACCAAATCTGGTCCCACAATCAAGCGAAGACCTTCTTCATCCAAACATACTGGACTTCGGCATTTCCTTCCGTAAAGAGCTTCAAACGGTGGCATGCCGATGCTGGAATGAAAACTGTTGTTGTAGGCAAACTCTGCTAAGGACAGATACTGATCCCAACTCCCACTGAAATTAAGAGCACAAGCCCTCAACATGTCCTCCAGCGTCTGGATAGTCCTCTCTGACTGTCCGTCAGTCTGAGGATGGAAGGCAGTACTAAAACTCAGCTTCGTTCCCAAAGCTGCTTGGAGACTCTTCCAGAACCGTGATGTGAATCTCGGATCTCTGTCTGAGACTATGGACTTAGGAATCCCATGTAGTCTCACAATCTCTGCAACATACAGTTTCGCCAACTTATCCAAAATATCTGTCTGACGAATGGGAAGAAAATGAGTTGATTTTGTAAGTCGATCAACGATAACCCAGATGGCATCATGCTGTCTCCGGGTCAACGGTAACCCAACTACAAAATCCATAGTGATCATCTCCCATTTCCACTCTGGCACTGGCAAAGATCTCATCTTCCCTGCTGGAGCCTGATGCTCGGCTTTCACTTGCTGACAAGTGATACACTTAGTCACATACTCGGCTACATCCTTCTTCATACGTGGCCACCAAAAATGACTCCTCAAATTCTGGTACATTTTGGTGCTTCCAGGGTGCATAGCATACGGCGTCATATGTCCCTCTTCCAGAATCTGACTGCGTAGGTCACCAACACTAGGTACACATAAACGTTTCCCTAGCATCAATGCACTATCCTCAGCTATGCGGAACTTATCTTCCTTTCCACTACGAACTGCTTCCTTCAGTTTGATCAAGTCAGGATCTCCATCTTGCAATTCCACAATCCAACCTCTCAGGTTAGACTTGAGTTCAATATGAGTCAGCAAGGCTCCCGTCTCATCCACTGACAAATCAACTCCCATCTTCCTTAACTCGATGAGTGAGGACATCGAGTAAGTCGTGGAAGCATCTTCTGGTTGTCTCCGGCTCAAGGCATCTGCTACAACATTAGCTTTTCCCGGGTGATACTCAATAGTACAATCATAGTCATTCAGCAACTCAACCCAACGTCGTTGTCGTAGGTTAAGCTCCTTCTGAGTCATGATGTACTTGAGACTCTTATGATCTGTGAAGATTCGGCATCTCTCTCCAAACAGATAATGTCGCCAAATCTTCAAAGCAAGGATCACTGCGGCCATCTCCAGATCATGTGTCGGGTAGTTCTTCTCATGTGGCCTCAACTGCCTCGAAGCATAAGCAATCACTCGGCCTTCTTGCATCAGAACTGCTCCCAAACCAAGACCTGAAGCATCACAAAACAGCACGTACTCCACTCCTGGCTTAGGTACTGTCAAGACTGGTGCTGTTGTCAACTTCTTTTTCAGTTCATCAAAACTCTGCTGGCAGGCATCACTCCATACAAAGGCTTGATCTTTCCTCAATAGCTTGGTCATGGGACTGGCTATCAAGGAGAAACCCTCAATAAATCTCCGGTAATATCCTGCAAGGCCAAGAAAACTCCTAACTTCGGGTATCGTCTTAGGCGGCTCCCACTCCAAAACAGCTTTCACTTTAGCAGGGTCAACCTTAATCCCATCCCCGGATACAACATGTCCAAGGAATGCAACTTCCTCAAGCCAGAACTCACACTTACTGAACTTAGCATACAGCTCCTTCTCTCGTAGCCTCTGTAGCACTACCCTCAGGTGCTCCTCATGTTCTTCCCTACTCTTGGAATAGATCAAGATGTCATCGATGAAGACTACCACGAACTTATCCAAGAATTCATTCAAGACCAAGTGCATCAAGCACATGAAAACTGCAGGTGCATTGGTCAAACCGAAAGGAACCACTGTGAACTCAAAATGCCCATACCGAGTACGGAAGGCCGTCTTCGGTATGTCCTTCTCTGCAATCCTGACCTGATGGTAGCCAGATCGAAGATCAATCTTAGAGAACACTGTAGCTCCCTGTAGCTGATCAAAGAGATCATCAATCCTGGGAAGCGGGTACTTGTTCTTCACTGTCACCTTGTTCAGCTGTCGGTAGTCCACACACATCCGCAAACTGCCATCTTTCTTCTTCACAAAGAGGACTGGTGATCCCCAAGGTGATGTACTGGGTCTGATGAAACCCTTCTCGAGCAACTCATCCAACTGCTTCTTCAATTCCTGGAGCTCTGTCGGTGCCATCCGATATGGTGCCATCGAGATAGGTGTCACTCCTGGCATCAAATCGATGGTATACTCGACTTCCCTGTCAGGTGGCAATCCTGGCAGATCCTCTGGAAACACATCTGGAAACTCCCTCACAACTATGATGTCTCCCAAAACTGGAGTCTGAACTTCTTCACCCTTGGCATGGGTCAACAAGGCCACATCCTGATGAGCAGAGATACTACATGTAGCAGCAGCTCTCCCAATACCTGTCAACAAGATCTTATGTCCAGCTTCAGAAGTCAACAGTACTTCCTTGGTGCGACAGTTCACCATGGCACTGTACTTGGACAACCAATCCATCCCCAAGATGATGTCAAAACCTCCCATATTCATCACAATCAACCGTGCAAGAAATACCTCGCTATTGTATGAAAGCGAAACATCTCTGCACACATGGGTTAATCTGACTACTATACCCGCAGGTAACCTAACCCTCATTGGACAAGCTAAACTCTCTCCCATACAGTTATGTAGTATTACAAAGCTCTGAGCAATAAATGAATGTGTGGCACCAGGGTCTATCAATGTATAAGCAGTACTACCAAAAACTATAAAGGTACCTGCTATAACATCAGCATTCTCTGGATCCTCCTGAGCGGTGATCACAAATGCTCTCGGCACTGCAGTACTCTGGTTCATGGCTGACTGGGTCCTAGCAGGAACAGCTCCACGTCCTTGACCTCGGCCAGCTCCAGAACCATTAGGAACACTAGCAACTGAAGCTTGCACCGTCTGAATAGGTGCTGAACCTCCAGATCTCCCCAACTTGGGACAATCATAACGGTAGTGCCCAACTTCGTTGCACTCATAGCACCTCACTTGAGACAGAAGAGGTCTCAGGCGAGCACTCCAAGATGAGGTCCCTCCAGACTGAGTCCAAGATCTGCCTCGGTTGTTGTAGTTGTTATTCCATCCACGTCCCTGACTCCCTAGTATGAACCGGCTCTGTCCGTATCCTGACCGGTTCACTGGTGTCTGGATCCTCTTGTTCTGTCCCCCAGAACTCTGTGCAGCATGCCTCTTACGGATCTCCTGCTGCTCTCTCTCATTGCCCAGCCAGATAATCTCGGCTCTCAGGGCATCTGTCAGCATATCCTGGTAAGTCTCGTAGACCTTGCACCCCATAACTGTCTTGATGCCAGATCGAAGACCATCCCAGAAACGTTTGCATCTGGCCTCCGGAGTAGCTACAAACTCACTGGCATAAATGGACAGGCGGTTGAACTTAACCTCATAGTCATTGACCGACTGATCCGGTCCCTGTTGCAGTCCCAGAAACTCCCGTCTCAACTGGTCCTGGTATGCCTCGGAAACAAACTTCCTCCGGAACATCTCCATGAACTGGGTCCACGGCATGGTGATGGGTGTCGGCATGTCCCTAGTGGTAGACTCCCACCAATCAACAGCATCTCCTCGGAACATGGCGGCGGCATATCTGGCCCACCTATCATTCCGGCATGTCAGCTTCAGCATGACCTTGTTTGTCTGTCTGAGCCATCGATCAGCATCCTGCGGTGTAGTGACACCGGTGAAGATCTCGGCCCCAAGCTTCTCCAGCTTCGTGTACACTGGATCCTCAACTGGTCCCTGGTTCTCCTGCTCTCGAGCTTCCATAGCTGCCATACGAGCGTCTCTAGCATCTTGCCTTCGCAGAATCAGAGTGACCACATTCAACATCTGCGTAGGATCTCCCGTAGGGACATTCGGAGGGTGTCCTGGACCTCCCGCAACTTGCTGCGGTTGATCCACCGATACTTGATCATCGTCTAAATGACCTCCAGCTTGCTGATTTCCTCCAACCGGATCCATTCGTACCTATATGAGAATGTATATGAATGCATATCATATCATATCGTGACAAATTTTATGCACAAACAAACAATCATGCAACCACAGTTATATCCCTAGTGACCTACTGCCTGCTCCGCTACCAAACTGAAGCGCCCCGACCCGTATTTACCGTACAGGGTAAACACGTGCCAGAACTGTTCTTACTACAGTAGCAGACAGTACATACATTGTATAATACAATACAAGCAATTCCCAAATACAATATTCGTCACCCGATCCCGGGGACCACTATTCAATCCATTACACACCAAACTAATCAACAACTGATATAGTACAGCAACAACAACAATATCATAAAAGAAAGCCAAGCAGCGGAAGACTAGAATGCATATGCAGCGGGGTATGGATCCGGGTCAGGTGGAGAAGTAAGCAGCAGCTAACGAACATCGTACCTGAACTACGATCAACCAAACCTACGGGATGAAACCCCGCAGGCGAGGGGTGAGTCCGAAGCGCTCACCGACGAAAGATAAACAGAGATATGTTCAACCATAACACTTTCGAAGTAAACACAACAATCATAACAATATGCTCAAACAATCACAACATAAGAAAATTACCATAACAACCATACCAAGACCAAAAGAATGCTTAATTATTACTTATTACCAATTTTATCTTCCGGGCCCCGTCACTGGACAAGCTAGGGTCGTACCTGGTTATTAACTAATTCTGGATGCCAGGCCCCACCACAATCCGGGATCAACATCCCAATATCTCAAATCCGGGGTCAACACCCCAATATCACAAATCCGGGATCAACATCCCAATAACTCAAATCCGGGGTCAACACCCCAACCAACAAACCCTCTGGCAAGACACCACAGAACTAGTCTCTAACCATCTAGTCGTACCACTACTTTCCAAGTGACAAATATATCATCATCTCAATTTCCAGTTCAAATCATTACTCTTCATCAAGTTCCCAATTTCTATTATCTCTGATTAATTCCACAGACTCAATCTCATGACACAAATTATTCTAAATTAACAGCTCATCATTATTACCAGCATGTTACACGCAAATCCATCACAATCCAACAACAGCATCAAAAATTCCACAGCAAACAGGTAACAGTCCATAACTATCCTAGCAGATCAATCTAGCAACAAAATACACATACAACAAAGAAACACACATAGCATTACGGGCACATATCAGAGTTTATCTATCCTCACCTTAGCCGATCTCAAGTTTGGAACTGTCCAACTGACTCCAAGTCCGGCTCCTCAGGTATCAGCTCGTTATCAACTCCTATATCAACAAATAATATGCACATATAAGTGGTATGCAATATCATGCTACTACTGTATTTACGAAATTAAATACTGACTCGTCTCGGTTACTTCCCCGGGTTATCTCTATCGTCGTCCTATTTCACCATTTACTTCCCGGTGTCTAAATAATACTATTCTTATACCTATACTTACTTCTAGGTTTTATTCCGGTACATATCTACTTGATAATACCCTTTCCAATTTATTTCTACAAGTATGTACTTCCCAAAATATTTGTTAAAAATAATTATTATTTACCATCTACATATTCCAAAATAAATATTTCCTCATATGGTATACCATATATTTTCCAAAATTATTAATTACTATCACTGTTATTATTATTATTATCCCTATGATTATCTTCTCAATTTAATTATTCAACTATTGTTTATCACGTTTATATTTCCTAGAGCACTAATTATTCCCTAATCATATCTATGTTATTTCCAAAATATTACTTTCCTAAATTATATCCCTTCTTGTTATTATTATTTTTCCAATTATTTCTTTTTCCAGAATTTTTAAACCTATTTCTGAAATTTATTTTTTTTTTTTCCTGGACTGGGCCTAAGCAGTGCTGGCCCAGCTCAATTACTAAGCCCACACTCAAGCACACAGCCCAGGCCCATCGTCCAAGGCCCAGGCGGAAACCCAACAACCCGGCCCGCGTGTTCTAGCCCATCAGCCACACAGCCCAGGCGCGCGTCCGGGTCGACCCGACCCAGAACCACGGCCCGGCGTGTGGGATGGGTCGAGCTCACACCCACGGGTTGTTCTCAACCTTTGGATGGCTCACCTCGGGTCTCTTGAACGGCGACGAGCGGCAGCGCAGCCAGCGGCGTAGGGCAAGGCGTCGACGACGGAGAAGGCGGCGAGGCGGCTGGTGGTACTCCCTGTTGCGGCTGTCGACGGCAAGGGAGGGCAGTGGCGTCGGATCCAAGCGGAGGACCGTCGGGTCCTTGGCTGTGTCCGGCGCGTCGTGTGACGGCAGCAGGCGGCGATGGTCTCCTCAAGTCGGCGGCTGAGTGGAGAGGACGTCGGGGTAGGTGGTGGAGCGGGAGGTGGCTCGGCACTCCTTCCCGTGAACAGTGGCGAGGGGAAGAAAATGAGGAGGAAGGTGGCGAGTTAACGTGCAAAACGGCGTAGTTTTGGTGGTGTTTAGGTGTTTGCTGTTCTTTTCTTTTCTTTGTTCACTAGTTACTGGTGTTTGCAGAGGATCCTTGCAAATGTTTGCAGAGGGTTTTTGCAGAGGATGTTTGCAGAGGGTGGGTTTTAACATGGTACATCACAGACAGAAATTCACGTGCCCACAGAAAGAAATTCACAGACTGCACAGTAATGGCATCTTCACTATGCTGAAATACTGTGCACCGTCTGGACTGGAAAAACTAATGCACCCCCTTGACTTGTTCCTGGCCCGATATTTCGGAGTTAATCTCGATTTTTCTTGACATTCCTGGACCCGAAAAATTCCAACTTCGGTCCGAAAATTCCGCAGGAAAATCCCGAGCGTGGAACACTGCTCGGTTTCGAAATCCGATGTGTAAATTACCGTTAATTAATTACCCAAGATTAATTTTAATGGTAAATACGGTAAATTTATTTTTTTTACAGTCGGTAAAAACATGAAAATTTCCGAGGCTGTTACAGAAGTCCCAAAACTTGTGAAATTGAAATACGAAAATACCCTTTTCTTTTTTATTGTTATCTTATTATTAATGGTTTAATGGTCATTAAAAAAATTATAAATAGTGACTGATACGTCATACACCGATGAATGACATGTAGTCTATTATAATAATTATTTTATAGTAAAAAGTTATAAAATTATAAAATTACCTTCTTTCCTTCTTTGTTAAATATATATATAATTGAATATTATTAAATTATATAATTTAGAATATCATGAACATCAGCAAATATGGTTAACGAAAATTCAATTTAAGAATTGCTTTACAAAAAGCTATTCTGAACAATTACTATTCCTTTACATTATATGAAGAATAATTAGCAAATAACAATAATAAAAAAAACAATTACTGCAAATTAAATAGAAATCCTTAAAAAATTAATAGAATTACTTTTTTATTAAATATATATTCTAATATTATAAATTATATAGTTTAGGATATGATGAACATAAAAAAATATCGTGAATGAAAATTCAATTTATAGATTATGAAAATTCAATTTACGGATTGCTATATCAAAATTTATTCTGAATAATTTTTATCCCTCAAGATTATACGAAAAATAATTAGTGAATAACAATAATCGAAAAATAATTACTACAAAAACATAAGCACGAAAAAAATTGAATACTTAGCAAAAGTTACAAGTCTGGTATAACAATTTTCTTATAATATAAAATTTGCAAATTAATAGAATTATCCCCTTTATTAGATATATAATTTAATAATATAAATTATACAATTTAGAATATAATGAATATAAAAATATCATTATATGATAATGATTGATATAGATTCCTAAAAAATTAAGAGAATTATACTCTATTAAATATATAATTAATATTACAAATTATATAATTTAGAATATCATCAGCATCAACAAATATTGTTAACAAAATTTCAATTTAAGGATTACTATACAAAAATTTATTTTGAACTCTCCTATCCTTCTAGATTATATGAAAAATAATTAGCAAATAAAAGAAATCGAAAACAATTATTGCAAGAAAATAATTATGGAAAAGAACGTGAATGCTTAGAAAAAAAATTAAAAATCTGCTATGCAACTCTCTTATAGTGGCAAATTAATAGAATTATATTTTTTATTAAATATATAATTTAATGTTATAAATTAAAAAATTTAAAATATTATCAAACATCAATAAATAATGTCAACAAAAATTCAATTTAAGGATTGCTATAAAAAAATTATTATAAACCATTCATACCCCTCTAGAATATACGAAGAATAATTAGCGAATAACAACAATCGAAAAACAACTATTGCAAAACATATAACTACGAAAAAAAATTGGATGCTTGGCGGAAATTGCAATTGTGCTGTAACAACTTTCTTATAATATAAATGTCAGCAAATTAATAGAATTACTACTTTTATTAAATATATAATTTAATGTTATAAATTATATAATTTGGAATATCATGAACAACAAATATCTTAACAAAAATTCGATTTAAGGATTACTATACAAAAATTATTATGAACAATTCCTATTCCTCTAGATTCTATGAAGAATAATTGGCGAAGAACAGCAGTTGAAAAATAATTACTACAAAAACATAACTACGAAAAAGAAATTGGATATTTAGAAAAAATTATAAGTCCGAATTACCTTATTTATTAAATATATAATTTAATATTATAAATTATATAATTTAAAATATCATGAACATCAATAAATATGGTTATATGATAATGATTAATATAAACCCTTAACAAATTACCATAATTGCTTTTTTATTAAATATATAATTTAATATTATATAATTTAAAATATTATGAACATCAACAAATATCGTTAACAAAAATTCAATTTAAGGATTGCAATACAAAAGTTATTTGAAAATTTCATATCCCTTTAGATTGTAAGAAGAGTAACTAGCGAATAATAGTAATCAAAAAATTACAAACAAGAACGACTTTGAAGAAGAATAATCATGAGAACTCATGACGAATGTACTCAAACTTTATTGAAACTATCTAATAAATTCAAATCAATATATAAATGCTGAAAGTTGGATAGAATAATTATTTTCATACTGATTTTAAAAATTCTAAAAAAATAGTACGATATCTTATATATCAAAATAAACAATACATATATATATGTAAAAAATAAAAATAATTAAGAACTAATATAAAATTTTAAAAATATATTATGGTACATAAAGATTAAAAATAATTAATGTAAACTCTATGGTATTGAGATAAAGGCAAACAAATGAAATGTGCAAATATAAGTGTGTTATACAAAATAATTATCAAAATTTAAAAGCTGACATAAAAAACAAGATATAAGAAAAAAATTATTTATTATCATATAATAATTTTTCAAAATTATAAAAAAAATTATATTTTCTTAGTTATTATAGATGAATAAAAATTATATGTAAAATTTGAAAAAAAAATATAAAGAAGCAACAAAAAAATCAATATAAATTCTGATAGAATTATGTCTTTAGAAAATAATTAGAAATTAATTTATGATTTTTTAATTAAAAAAGATTGAAATTTAATAATTCAAATGAATGAAATAAGATATTGTAGAAAAAATAACTATAGATAAACCTTTAATTTATAAAATAAAATTATATAAAATAATTATATAAAAAATCTAACCAAGTATATTGACGAATAATATTCTTTTTCATATTTCAAAATCAATAAACACTATGATATATACTATAAGTATCGGGAAAATTTTAGCTAAAATAATAAAAATAAGTGAATTTTTATGTAAAATTAGGAAAGATGAATAAATAATTTGTAAATAGAAAAATCACTGTTATTCTCCTTACACTTTTTTCATAAATTAATTTAATTTATTTTTGTTTTCTATAATTTGAAAATTATATTTGTATAAATAATAATGAATTTTAGAATGTAATCATAATAATATATTACTATATCATGTCGAAATACATTAAAATGATAATCTAATTTAATAATTTCAACATAAATAATTTATTTATTTATTTTTATTTGAATAAGTATTAATATTAAAAATAATCAAATTATATATTACCGTGCTATGCGCATCGCTTGCAGAAAAAACTAGTATAGAAGAAATGGATGTGATAACTTAGGTACTGTCACTAGACTGCAATATGATTGGCACCATTTTTCTACGGGCATCAAGGGCATACTCGAAAAAAGCTAGTAAGCCAAGATGGACAAGAGCTTAAGGCATGGAAATAGAGAGCACCGCACATGAATTATAGAAGCTATTCGAATAAAAGGAAGAATACAAAGGTATGATGGATAACTCTGTCAGCCTGAAAACCAAGCATCCTTCCATGCATCAATTTCAAATACCCAGAGTGTGGCCAGTGGCCACCGAGAGGGATATCATGGTGCCGCCTAGTTTAGGTTTACGAGGGAAGTTTTTGGATTCAATAGAAGTTTATTTGTTCCAAGTAGTTTCTGGTTCCAACACTCCATCATATGGGAAGTTAACCTCAGTCAATTTGTTGAGACATTGAACCCCCAATGTTGAAATACTAAATGCAGAACAAGTTAGCCTTTCGAACAAGGTGGTCACATACACAAACAAATAGCTAGTTTTGTCCAAATTCCCAATCATGCATTAGCATTTAGCTGTGTGTGCATTGTGCCTTGCAACTAGTTCAACAATAATTACA
>JAKUCV010003353.1:85643-134514 GCA_028386065.3 Turnera subulata | reverse complement strand
CAGAAGATAATCATTTTCAGAGAGATTCCCTCTGGGTGTCATGTGCCCATTGCTCCTTTTCCTTCAAAGTGCTCTGGGAATGTCAGGAGAATGATTGTTTAAGTTAGTGGAGCAGGTGGCGCAAGTGGCGGCGTTCTTTATTCTTTTTGCATTTTCTGGGTTTCTGCAGCGTGTACAGACTCACGCTGTGGCTGAGGCTATAGCAGTTCTTTCTCAAATTCTTCCTTTAATTGGTTCCTGCTTTGGATCCTTGATGAACGACAGCCTCAAGAACAGGCTCACAGGCTCTGTTACAGTCTCACGCTGTGACTGAGGCTGTATCTTCATATTCTTCAATGAAATCCTATTGATTTGGCCAAAATGTACCTGAAACCACTGATCATACAGTAAGGGATGGAAATTGGAGGAATATGATGGAATATTGCATATGAGGCATATAATCATGATGAATTGAGAGCAATTTGTGTACAAAATTATGCCTTAAACTATGCATATTTCACATGCATCACATGTAAATCTGGGTCCTTTAAACCCTAAATCAGTAAGATTACAATCCTCCATCCATTCCCGAAACCGACCTAACCGATTAAACTGCACACCGATGCCCCCCTGAGTCTCTTCCGGGTACGCAGTCACATTAAAATCCCCTATGAGGACCCAAGGAGCCTGCATACCTGCACTAACAGAAAGCAGCCGCGGCCAAAGGGAACTTTGTCTACTCTCCGACGGACTAGCATACACAGCTATAAGGAAAAAAGATGAACGACCATGCGGTGATACCTGGACATGCAAGAACTGATCACAACGCTGCACTACCGATACCGCCAAAACATCCGGCCGCTATAAAATCCAAATACCACCACAAAACCACGAGCATCTTCTCGAACCCACCCTTGAAAACCAAGAGAGCGAATAACCCTCTCAGCAGTAGACCTACTAATTCGCGGCTCCAAGACAACAGCAACATGAACTCTATGTTGGTGAACCAAATCTCTAAAGGAGCTTGAAAACAAATTGCTTCTAGCTCCTTGACAATTCCAAGATAAATAGTTTAGACTATCCATTAAACTGAAGAGGGAAATCCACCTTCACCCCACCACTGTCCACCAGCGGGGCGCCGGAGACCTCTGAAAGATCCTTACTCCCACCCATATAAGCTCCACCCATGGTTTTAACATCACTCGATCTCGCAGGAGACTTTCCTTCCGGATCCATCAACGAAGTATTGGCCTTACGAAATTGCTTCCGAATTCCAGCCTCCACTGGAATGGTAACCGCGGAAGGAGTAACCATAGGTTGTTGCAGCTTACGCTTCTATAAAACAGGATCCACTACCGATGTCTCCTCTTGAATATCCATTTCGTCATCACCACTTATAGGCCCCTTAGAAATAGACACAGATTTTGCATGCGCATGCATGGCCTTAGGGTATGCAAGTGAAAGTTTCAGCTTATTCAAGTCAATAGGATTACTAGTACCCGCAGACTCCTTCTCTTTGCCCTGACTCAAGGTCCTTGCACCATTCGTGCCAGCAGCCTTACCTCGACTACGTACTCCAGCAGGTTGTTTCTTCTGAACTGAACTCGCAGCCACAGCAGGTGCCTTAAATACCACAAGAGCGACAAGTGGGGAGGACAGGGAAGAAGTACCATCCGGAGCATCCCGCATTACCTCCGCCAATAGAGCAGTAGCAGAGCCGATCTCAAAGGGATTAGTAGAGAGTGGCGGTAGTTTATTGTACTCAAATCTCCACTCCAACTAATTAATTAATGAAAAATTAATGATTAGCTAGCTGTTGAAGTTGATCCTTGTTGATTGAAATAAACAAAATATAGTCATGATATAAATTTCTTGGGAGTATAGTGAATCAATCTTTAGGAACTATTAGAGAAAGTTGATACTTATAGCATAAAAAAAAAGTTGATACTTTTAAGAACTTTATAAAAGAATTTTGTGTTAGTGCATGGTGGAGGTAACTTTACGTGTACTAATTAGGAAGTGTAGTTTATAAATATTAAGATTGTGTTTGTGAGGAGTTGCACCTGATGAGTATGTTCAGTTGCCAATTCTTTCAGTATCTTTGATATGTCTTTGGTCATCTTTGGAAAATCTATCTTTCAGAAATCTTTTGGTTAGTTTGGTGATTAGAAGGAAACTCATTTTTCTGATCTTTCTTATTAAGAAACCAACAATCATGCACTAAAGAAATATTGAGCACAATATATTTCGCATTCCCTTCGCTGCGAGGGGATAGTACAACACATTACTAATTTACTCTCATTGTACATTAGCAACTATATAAATATGAATCTTGACTGATGATTCTATGGGTAAATTAGTAATGCTCTAGCAATATTTCCAGATGATGCCGGTGGCTGGGACAGAAACATCAGCTATTACTCTTGAATGGGCAATTTCACTGCTCCTGAATCACCCAGCGGCAATGCAAAAGGTGAAAGCTGAGATTGACACCCAAGTTGGACATGAGCGTTTGGTGAATGAATCAGATCTCTCCAAGCTTCCCTACCTTAAATGTGTTGTAAACGAGACTCTGAGATTATATCCTCCATCACCGATCCTATTACCCCATTACTCGTCTGAACCCTGTACGGTAGGGGGATTTAAGATACCCCAGGGTACAATGCTAATAGTGAATGCTTTGGCTATGCAAAGGGATCCCAAGGTCTGGGAAGAGAGCTTGTCCTGGTGCTACCATGGTAATGCATGTTGTTTCATTGGCGTTGGCTGCACTGATCCAATGCTTTGAGTGGGATACGACTGGCCTAAAAATGGACATGAAACTCAGTTCTGGGTTGACTTTATCAAAGGCAAACCCTTTGGAGGCTTTTTGCACTCCCCGCCAAGATATGATTGAACTCCTCTCCCATGTTTAGAACAGATATTTGGCGTCCAAAATCACCTCTGTAGCTGTTGTTTTTACTCCTTCACCATTATAATTGCTTGATTTACTGTGTACCATGAAAGTAGCTAGGCAATAATCTTCCTTCCCCAGGAACTATATAGCAGTTTGACGTTTTGGCGCCTCCTAATTATATTTTTAGAATGAGATGTGTAATGTATTTTAAATGATTGTAGTATTTTAATTTGTTATATTGTTTGGTCATCCTTTGGGAAGCTTAATTTTTGATAATCTATATATAATCAGGTGGCTTGTGGTGTGATGTAAGTTGCAAATACCTTGGCATATTATAAAAATGTATTTCATATTTTGGGAGAGTTATCCAAGGAAATAATTTTTTTTTTAAAGAGATTGAGAAAATTGAGAGAAGATCGGCGAAACAAGATTCAACATGGTCGGTATATTGAATTAATTGATTCAATGAGTCTTTTGGATTAGACTTGAGATTTTATTTTTTTTTTTTTTGAGGAAGGTTACACTTGAGATTAAAACAAACAATTTGCGGCAGAGCTTTTCGTAGAGCAAAGCACTATCTTCATGGATTGAGACGTGTATCGGTGTATGGTCGACAAGATAACGATTGAGCAATATTTGAATTAACTGTATTATTTTTAGTTATGCACTCGCCTTCTTTTTTTAGATGTCGTTATCGTATTAATTCTTTTATGAATTT
The DNA here is from genome assembly GCA_028386065.3 of Turnera subulata. NCBI lineage: Eukaryota > Viridiplantae > Streptophyta > Magnoliopsida > Malpighiales > Passifloraceae > Turnera > Turnera subulata. The sequence continues at coordinate 130,921 of JAKUCV010003353.1, read as the reverse complement.
TAGTCCTTATGTTACTCTATTTTCATTAAAGTTAGTACTTCAAGACAATGATACATGTGCATATAAGATAGTAGTGCAAAATAAAGGAAGAGATTAGTTCATAAAAGAAAAAAAAATAAAGGAAGAAAGTAATCGACGTGTTACAAAATAAAAATAAAAAGTCAACTCCTCAAGAACCACTCTCTTCCATGTCAATTTTCGTGACTTTTGGAATTATTAAATTTAATGAAAATGAGATAGTAGTGCAATGATTACATTCACGAAATGAGGCAAGTATAAGGACCAAATTTTTTTGATGCCAAGTATAATGACCAAATTAAGTTCCTATTAAACCAGCAATATCACTTTCTACAGGTGGTCTATTCCCTGCTTTGCTGCTAACAGGTGTTCTAGGAATTGGAGGTGCATTATTAGCTCTGGAGAAGCTGTAGGCCCTAACGGATCGAAACTTGGAGAGTCGCTGGGTTTGTCTCTTGGTGGAGGAATTAAATGTAAATTTTGGATTGACCCTTGGTTGGATTGTGGGGCTCTTTACCTTCTCTTTCCTCGTCTTTTTTCACTAGCGATGGATCAAGAGGCTGTAGTAAGAGATGTTTTCAGCTTAGTTGATGGTCTTTGGGTGTGGCAGCCTGTATGGAGAAGGATGTTATATTCTTGGGAAGAAGAAGATGTCGCCAATTTAAATGGTTTTGTAGCAGGTGTAAAAATTGTTCCAAATGAGGAGGACAAGTGGGTGTGGAGAGGATCCAAGGATGGTTTATTCACGGTTAAAGCAGGTTATCTATCCATGTTTTCTTCATCACAAGGGGAGTCTTCGAAACCTTGGGTATGGTTAGGTTGCGCTCCACCTAAATTTGAGTGTTTTATGTGGTTGGCATTCCAATCTGGTGTTGCAACAAGGGTGCTTTGGCTCGGCGGAATATTATTTCTTGGCAGGAGGCTTGTTGTGTTTTTTGTAGGGAGGTGGTTGAGAGTAGAGATCATTTGTTCATGCATTGTAGGGTGGTGTGGCTGTTATGGTCACAACTGTGTAAGTGGTGGGGTGTTTATTGGTGTATGCCTTTCTCTCTGGAAGATTTTCTCTGTCAGTGGTATGGGTTATCAATTAAGTCTAAGGCAAGATCACAATGGATGGCTATCTTTTACGCGTCAGTGTGGAGTATTTAGTTAGGAAGAAACAGATCCATCTTTGAAAACCAAGGTGTGGATTGGGAGAGGATGTTTGATATCATTTTACTGAGGGCATTATCATGGATAAGAGCAAATCATCCATCCTTTTCTGTTACATTATCAGATGCATTACAAGGCTCTGATTGCATTAAGGATTGGAGAGGCTCAGCTGTTAGACTATTTCTTGTTTAGCTACTCTGCTCCTACATGTAATTCCTGATTCTCATTTTTGTAATTCCTAATTCCTGGTCTAATAAATCAATCGTTTCATCAAAAAAAAAAAACAGGCATGGACTTTTTTTTTTTAATCCAACCGTACGCCATTACTACAAAACAGTAATTTGAATCTGTAGCTGATTTGTAAAATCATTTGTGTCATAAGAACCCTAAAGTGGTGGATGGAATATATATGGAGGTATCAGTTCAAAAACTAAAATAAATTTGGAGTTGCGCCATGCTTGATCTGAGGATGTGAAGGATTTACAGGGATCTTTTTTTCTTTTTTTTTTTATCAAGAATGGAGATCTAATACTATTACGAAGGAATCTCGAGTACTCCTTACCTCAGTATATAACTTTATTGCTGTAGCTAGATGACTTATTATTAATAGGCAGATGATATTGCACCACAAGCTGTACGACGGTTGGGATCAGTACAATGAGACAAGTGGCTTCTGTTTTCTGGCTTTAAAATGAATAAATCATTGCAAGGATGACTAGCTTCTTCCGTTTGGGATGGGAAGAAGGGCTTCCCCTGCATGCACATACTTTCATTGACATATATGTTGAGTACCAAGTGAGTAAAATGTCCCACATCGAATAAAAAGAGGTAAGTGAATGATATATAAGTAGAGAGGATCTATGTACCTAATGCTTTAAGATTTTGGGTTACTATGTGGTGTCTAGCCCACTCGTGTAGATCTTACTTGGGACTCCCTTGTTTTCTCTCCTGGTTATTGGGCTACTCCCGACGCCAACAAGTGGTAGCGGAGCCGATAGTTCGGCTGGAATCGATATGGAATCGCGATATGGTTTGCCCCATAGTTGCTGCCCCCATGTGGAACGGGCTCGAGGCTCCGGATTTAGGCCTAGGTGTGGAGTTTTAAGGCGTGACTCTTGAAGACCTAAGAGCGGGCTTAGTATCGTGGAGCGGGCCCTTGGAGAGGTCCCAGGAAAAGCTTCCGTTGTAGAGGGGAGTGTGCCCAAGCCCGATTTGGAAGAAACTCACACTTGAGGGGGAGATTATTGAGTATCCAAGTGTGAGTGAAATGTCCCACATCGCGGATGAAAAGAGGCCAAGTGAATGATATATAAGTGGAGAGGACCCATGTACCCAATCCCTTAAGGTTTTGGATTACCATGTGGTGTNAGTATCGTGGAGCGGGCCCTTGGAGAGGTCCCAGGAAAAGCTTCCGTTGTAGAGGGGAGTGTGCCCAAGCCCGATTTGGAAGAAACTCACACTTGAGGGGGAGATTATTGAGTATCCAAGTGTGAGTGAAATGTCCCACATCGCGGATGAAAAGAGGCCAAGTGAATGATATATAAGTGGAGAGGACCCATGTACCCAATCCCTTAAGGTTTTGGATTACCATGTGGTGTCAAAGCCCACGCGTGTGGATCTCACTTGGGCCTCGCTTGTTTTCTTCCAGGTTATCAGGCTACTCCCGGCGCCAACATATATAGTCTATCTTTTGAGGGTTTTTTTTATTATTTCTCTACAGTCGATATATATTATATCTCTTTTCGAGGTCACAAGTAGCCCTATACACTAAAAGGGACAAATAGAAAGGTTAAAAAATTTGTAGACCCTTAGTGTGGTGTGGCAGTCCAGATAATACAAGTTCCATATATACCATTAAGCCTCTACCAATTCAAAGCTTTGTTTTTTTTCGAAATTCAATGCTTTGATTGGGATAATTTTTTTTTTGGTGAATAAGTGCTTATTATTCATTAAGTCATAAAAATACGCATTTATATGGCACCATGAGCATCAGCCACAAACATCGCCATACAAAAATCAGGTATTGCATCGTAGGCATGCAAGCCTTCATCTAATGTTAAGGCATGCTTGGCTAAAAAAATCCGCTAGAAAGTTCGATACGCGGAAAACATGTTTGAAGGTCACATTCTATGGGTGCTGGAACAGGTGCCGAATACACTCCATGAGAGGAAGTGAAGAGAAACGGTTATGGTATCTTCCCCTAATGAGATCAATTACTGCAGTATTATCAATTTCTACTTCCAATGTAGAAATTCCCATGCTGAGGGAAATGGTAAGGACATCATAGACCGCCCATACTTCTGCCAGAAAGGGGCTGCAGTGAGGTAATCTGTGCGAGAATCCATGTATCCATTCGCCAAAGGAGTTTCGAATGACCCCCCTGCACCGGACCGATGTGATGAAGGGCTAAAGGAACCGTCCATATTGGTTTTGAAGGTACCCTGTTGTGGTGTTGTCCATCCGATTTGTCGTGCTGCAGTTGCATTGCCCGCCCCCCGATTTGCAATCTGGTTGGTCTCCCTCCACATCAAGTTTGCGTAGTGAATGATGGTGGTGTTAAGCTGTAGGTAATTATCCACAAAGTCTGCCGCACCAAAGGCTAGGGAATTACGGTTCTTCCAGACGAGCCATGTTGCCAAGCCAAAGATGTATGGCCACGGGGTTACAAGGTTGTTGTCATAGTCAGCCTTCAATGAGCCGTGCAGCCAGGTACCCACGTCGTGGTCTGAAAAGAAAACATGCCAGAAACTAGGATGTAACAACTGGAACCAAACCCTTTGTACATACCTGTAATCGCGTATGGCGTGCATAGCTGTTTTCGGGCCTTGATGGTATCATGGGCATATGTTGATAGTTGACATGTGTCTTCTAACTCTTTCCGAGTTTGTAAGGATTGCATTATGTGCAAGTTTCCATAGGAACGTACGGGCTCGGGGTAACCCGTTCCATTTCCAAATCGTATGCCAAGGTTTCTTGTGGGGGCTGCAGGCTTTTCCACAATAAGAATGTATGCCGATTTGACAGAACATTCACCAGAGTCTGTGGCATCCTATACAATAATATCCTCCTCATTAGTTCGTGCAGGAGTTGGGGAAAGAGAAAGCAAACCAATTATGTTAGGGGGTAGAAAGTGACGTAGTTCCTCGAGATTCCATGTTCCATCTTGCCGAACATAGGACTGCACATCTCTGAATTTGTGGTCATCGGGGACAGGTTGGGTGGCATGGGAGAGGAGGTTTCCATCGTTACTAAGCCAACTCTCCGTCCAAAACCGTGCATTACGTCCATTGCCAAGAATCCATGAAGTACCCTCTTGAAGCGTGGGCCAGGCTTTGCAAATACCCCTCCAAACATGAGAGCAACGCGGTCCTGAAACCATTTTAGGCAATTGGTTAGAAGAAGGGCCGTATTTAGCTTTAAGAAGTCTTACCCATAAGGAGTCAGGCTGCGTTAAAAAATTCCAAGAAAGTTTGATGAGAAAGGCTTCGATAGCTTGTCGCATTGATCGAAGCCCGAGGCCACCCATATATTTAGGGAGGCAAACCTTATCCCAGCTTATAACCAAGGAGGGTTTGCAATCCTCCTTTAGTGGATCCCCATAAAAACTGGCGAGCTTTCTTGTCAACATCTTCACACACTGAGTATGGTACCGACATCATTTGCATAGTGTAGGAGGGTATGGCTTGTAGAACTGATTGAGTCAGGGTAAGTCGTCATGTAAAGGATAGTGTAGATGCTTTCCAACCACTTAGCCTATCTCCTACCTCTAATAAACTGGAACGTTTTTGCACTCGTGCGTCCATGAATCAGGGGAATGCCCAAGTACCTGCCTAGCTGATCCATTTGAGGAATATCTCATTTCTTACTGATAGTTTGGGCAAGACTCTTAGATACATTTTTGGAGAAGAATATTCTGGACTTTGGCTTGCTAATCCGTTGTCCTGAGCTGGTGCAAAATTTTCAAGACACCTAGTAATGACATCAGCTTGTCCCAGACTAGCTTCGGCAAACAAGACCGGGTCATCTGCAAAAAACGTATGAGAGATGGGAGGACCATTACGATTGACAACAAAAGGCATCCAATTATTTCTATTAACTTCAGCAGAGAAAGTCATTCAAGACAAAGCACAAAAAGATAGGGTGAAAGAGGATCTTCCTGTCTAAGTCCACGAGAAGGCGAGAACGTCTCAGTCTTCTCCCCATTCCAGAGCACCTCCATAGAACTAGAAGATAAACAAAATAAAATTAGTCTAGTAAGTTCTGGAGGGAAGCCAATATCGCCAAGGGTATCCTGCACAAAATCCCAGCGAATTCCGTCATAGGCTTTTTCTAAATTAAGTTTGATGGCCATAAATTTTTTGTCTCTGCTCTTGATGTGCATGGAGTGTATGATTTCTTGTATCACAATTATGTTGACCGTTGATGACCTGGAACAAAACAAGAATGGAACGGAAGCAAAAGGTTAGCCATCAAAGATTTTAATCTATTGACAAGAACTTTGGATGGATAGAAGTTTATAAGTAACATTACATAAAGAGATAGGGCGAAAATGCATAAAAAATTCTGGATTAGTAAGTTTAGGGATAAGAACTAAAAGAGTCTTATTGAGAGATGCATCAAAGGAACCTGTCGCAAGGGCCTCATTCACAAAACAGCACAAGTCATCCTTGACAATGTCCCCAATTTTGTTGAAAGAAGGCAGCCGGAAACCCATCGACCCCTGGTGCTTTATGAGGTCCCATTTACTATCACCTCCTTGGATCCATTTACTTCGAGATTTTTGAAACCAGATGAGTTCTTCCTAAAAGAGCACCCGATCCAAATCTTGTTTGAGTTATTTTTCAAGACGGCGAAGGGAGGGGCCACATCTATTTGCATCCTTGGCCTTCCTGATCCCTTCCAACCGCTTCAAGAGATGGTTCTTGCGTTTGAAAACGTTCCCAAATACAGTGGAATACATTTAGTGAGAGATTCTGCCATCCGTTTTGTACAACTAAGCAAAGGGCTGTCTCGGATCCAGTTTGCAGCAACAACTCTCTTGAAATCGGAATGGGTTGTCCAGACTTGCTGGAACCTTGATTAGGATAAAATTAGGGTACAAGAAGACATGAAGGAGTGCTTTCAGTTTAGTTTAACAAAGGCTTTGTGCACCCCACGCCCTGATCTTATTAAATCTCTGCCCCATGTTTAGATTGACTAGCCAGCTTAATTCCTGCACCTTGTAAGCCATAACTAAATAGATATATGTGTTGAGAATGTCAACTGGGAGAAGCCAACTACCTACCTGAAGCAGAAATCAATTTCTTGAGCCAAATGAAAGTTCGATTATTAATCTCTCATCATGTGTTTGTTTCCATCACTTGGGATTGGGAGAGCTTGTAGCCACTTCGTTTCTTTGATTATGAGAGTTCCTTCTCGGTTTGGCAATGACAAAACAGAAACTGTACTGTGCATTAGGTAACAATTGAATCAGTACAATTATTTGTGTACATATAGACCCACGAAGCGGAGATGGTACTATACCGACATTATAAGTGGCTTAACAAAAGCCACGAATACCTGTCAGGTGTCAGTCCAAGCTTCTACTTATTGGACCTGAGCTTGTGCTAGTATAAAGGAATTGAGCAGGGTACGAAGAATTGAAGGCGAGAAGAGATGTTTACTTGCAAAATTTGGTTAATGGAATTCGATTAAAGAGTAAAAACTCTTGTCCTTCTAAAGCTGATAGAACAGTTGAAGCCGGAGGGAAGAGACCCGCGGTAGAAGATCTCTTGGGCATGCAGGAATCAGAGCCTGAATTTTACACTGATAAAGTACTTATCAAAAGTTTCGTGGTTGAAAGTAGTAATGCATTTTCCCCGTTTATCAGTTTTGCCATCTTCATATATGGATTTGAAGAAATGCAAGATAACACCATTATACCAAAACATGCAGCCATATTGTTGCTTTAATTTATAGTACTAACAGTCTAATACAACTCTTGAATAGCTTATTGCATTTAAATCTCCACATCAATTAAAATTATGAAGAATTGGAATTAGGATTTACGATTCTTGATTTATCAGAAAAATTGGGTTAAAGCAACAAAGAAATATTGAGCATGCACTATATATGTTATTTCGACTTCCCTTCACTGTGAGGGGCCGGGTGGTAGCATTATTACTGATATAGTTTCTTCGTACATTAGTTACTATACATGTTTGAATCTTTATTATTAATTCTATGGGTCAATTATTAATGCTCTAGCTATATTTGCAGACGATGCTGGTGGTTGGGACAGAAATATCAGCTGTGACTCTTGAATGGGCAATTCACCCCTCTTGAATCACCCAGCAGCAATGCAAAAGGTGAAAGCTAGCTGAGATTGACAGCCAAGTTGGACATGAGCGTTTGGTGAATGAATCAGATCTTTCAAGCTTCCCTACCATAAATCTGTAGTAAACGAGACTCCGAGATTATATCTTCCAACACCACTCCTGTTACACCCTATTTCTCATCCGAACCTTTGCACTGTAGCGGGATTTGAGATATATTCTCAGTCTAGTTTACTACACATTTAAGGTAGGGAAGCCTAAATGCTTTGAGTGGGATACGATCATACGACTGGCCCAAAAATGGTCATGAAACTCATTTCTGGGATGACTTCATCAAAGGCAAACCTTTGAAGGCTTTTTGCACTCCACGCAAAGATATGAGTACTGAACTCCTCTCCCACATTTAGAACAGATATTTGGCGTCCAAACTCATCTCTATAGCTGTCTTTTTTCTCGGTAAAAAAGATTTGTATGTCCCTTCACTTTTTTATGTTCATCGTTGTTGTCCCTGTACTTTGAAAATCATCGATCTTGCCCCTAAAGTTTGGTGAAACCGGGTGTTTCTGTACATTTTACCTGTAATCACCGATGTGTCTCCAGAGATTGACACGTGTCAGGCGGGGCCCTCCGGACGCCGAAATTTTTTTATTTTTTTAATTTCATTTTTTTAATTAAGTTCAAAAGATTTTGTAATTCAATTTTTTTAATCTAAAAACAGTAACCCTCTCTTTTCTTCCTTCTCTCTCCCATTTTTTTTTTCTTTCCCGTTCTCTCGGCCGCCCCCACTCGGCCCTCAAATCTCTCCTCTCTTTCCTTTTCCTTTCTTTTCTTTTCTTTCCTCTTCTCCTCCTTCTCTTCCCCGAAAGTCGTGCCGCCTTCCTCTGCAGCGAACCGCCGCTGTGGCCCATCTCTTTCTTGCCACCGCTGCTGCCAGTTGAAGAGAGCATTGTGGGGAGGTTTTGGAGATCCGTTGCGCAGCGGGAGCACCTGCTTGAGTCGTCGTCTTCACGAATCAAATCCCCGCCACCGTCGTTCCTTGTTCTCCTTCACCTTGGGTCGTCGACGGAGAAGTCGAGGTTGGTAAGTCGTACTGCCTTCCTCTGCAGCGAACCACCACCTTGCCCCATCTCTCTCGCCACCACTGCTGCCAGTTGAAGGGAGCATCGTGGGGAGGTTTTGGATCTAGTGAGCAGCGAGAGCACCTGTTCGAGTCGCCGTCGCCACGCATCAAAGTGCCGCCACCGTCACTCCTTTCTTCTCCTTCACCTTGGGTCGTTGACGAAGAAGTCGAGGTTGGTAAGTTTCGTCGCCTTCCTTTTTTCCCTCTGTTCCATTTCCTTTCCCCCTTTGTTTATCCTGTCCAATCGGATTGTTGTGTTTTGGACTAACCCGAACTCGGGTTTTATGTTTATAGATCGTGGATGGGCGAATGCTTGGTGGCCGGTGGTGGTGCCTCCTCTCCAACAAAATCTTTACTCTTTACTCTTTTTTTTTTCCTCAGAAACAACAAACTCTTTCCTTTCTAAAAATAATGATGCTGTCTGTGGGTGTTCATTGTTTCGGGTGTGTGTTGACTTGATGGTACATTTGTAGATTCGGGTGTGGTTGGGTGTGAATTGGCGGTTGGTGGCCGGAGTTTGGTGTGTTGGTTTCCGAGAAGTTTGCTATCAAGTCTCGGGTTAGGAGGATTTTGTGAAGAATCAGTGAAGAATTTGAACTTTAAGGTCTAGATTTAGTATTAGACAGTACTCGCCGGATAGTTTTTCCAGCAACAAATTTGTAATTACAAATATTAAAAAATACAATTGTTTTAGATTTAAAAAATGAATTTAAAAAATTAGCACTTGGCATTTTTAGATTAAAAAAATTAAATTTAAAAATAATATGAAATTAATCAAAAAAGTGAATTTTTTTAAAATAATTTAAAAAAATTCGGCATTCGGCGGGCCCCACCTGCCACGTGTCAATCTTTGGGGGCAAACCGGTGAGTGCAGGTAAAATGTACAACAATACCCGGTTTTACCAAACTTTAGGGACAAGATCGATGAAAATACAAAAGGGAAGGGACATAAAAAGCCTTTTTACCCTTTTTTTCTCCTCCATAAAATTGCTTGAATTTACTGCGTACGATGAAAGTAGCTAGGCAATACCTGATGATCTTCCTTTTGCTAGGGACTATATTCTTGTATTGAAACTAGCTAGGGACTCTTCGGCATCCATAATAGATGTTTCAGTAGCAGATTCTTTAATTGGCGTTGATGGGAATTGGATTTGTAATCAGTCTTGGAGACGGGCACCTTATCCATGGGAAGCTAATGAGATAGTAGCCTTGAAGAATAAACTAAAGGGAGTCAAAATCGTTTCAAACAGGAATATTAGTTGGGGATGGTTGGAGCAAAAGGATGGGGCCTTTTCTGTTAAATCTGGTTTTGTTTTTCTCCATTCTCATACCCCTAGTCCTAAGTAACTTTCCCTGGCTGTGGCATTCCCTTGTACCTCTTAAAGTGGAAAGCTTCTTGTGGCTTATTTTCAATAAACGGGCGCGTAACACTACCAGGTCCTCTTTATTTGCTCGAATTGTTTTGCAGGTGCATGATTCACTCTATCCTTTTTGTAACGAGATCATTGAAACTACGGGAGCATCTTTTCCTCCACTGCCCATTAACGTGGAAAAATTTGTGGAAGCTTTGTGAATGGTGTGGTGTTGAGACCTGTGAAGCTTGTAAGGTGGAGTCATTTTTTGCTCAATAGTATGGGTTGAATGTCTACTTTCGAGCGCGACCCTCATGGATGACTGTGTTTTATGCTGCTGTGTGGTCACAATCGAGTTTTTAATGGTGTTACTATTGATGGTACTACGTACCTTGTTTGAGCTAATCCTCCACAGGGCCTGCTTGTGGATACGAGTGAAACAACCAAACTTCCCATATACAGCGTATGATCTTCTTGTCACTGCTGATCCTCTTCAGGCATGGTCTGGTGGTTAGTGCTGTCTAAAATTCATCTAACTTTGTTGCTTGTTGTGTTTTAAGTTCCTGCTCTCTAAAATTCCATCTCGCCTTGTCGCTTGCTGTGTTTTAAATGCACCAATGTACTTGGGCTTATTGTTCGATCTTGTGTTGTATTTGAACTCAGTGTAAGTACTACTGCTGCCTTTGGGGCTTGGGCTACATCTTTTGTAATCAATAAAATCACATTGTTTTATCAAAAAAATAAAAAATATATGCACATATCCGCAAGGATGAGGGCAATTCTTGACCTTAACGGGTCAGGGATGGAAACAATTTTCTACCCAAATTTGGTATTTTTATTATATTTAAAATTTTGATAGATCCGTAAAATTGGGTATGAAGATAGGTAATTTGAGAGATACCCCAAACATATATTGGTCTTAGAATAAAAAATTTAAACTTTTTAGTAGAAAAGGATAATATCTAAATAAATAATTTAAGTGTGGGCAGTCATGATGATCCGTGGGAGGGGGACAAAGGCTAAATTCTCCCGCCTCGGGGCATGGAGACAGGGATATGGATTGTTTTTGGCTGTGAGGATGGGGCGAGAATTCCTTTAGTCGCACGATCCCTGCCTGCTGCCATCCCTACCCAGGAGGATTACAAGAAATGGGGATGGACACTAATTAATTTTTCCTGGGTGTAATTAAGGGAGATTTCAGAGTTCAGAGATGGAAAGAGTCCTCTATCCACTAATTCGCACGATCCCTGCCTGCTGCCATCCCTACTCCGTTGCCTTCTTTAATTGAAAAATATATGTTGTACAAGATTACAATTGATTGAGCAATATGAATTTCGAAATCTATATTTTCTAATTATAAATGACTAAAACATCTTAGAAGATTGAATTCATTTCATATATAGGAAATTGATACCAAACGGGGTTGAAGGTAGATAAGGGGGAGAGATGGACATGAGATCAACGTTGACATACGTGGTTGGTTAGTGCAAGAGGATAGCTTAGTAATTTGACAAACAAAAACAAAAAAACTGAGGGATAGACAAAGCACCTCCCATCACCTTATACCAGCCTATATCAATCAAGACGATTGCCTGTGGCCCTAAATGGTAGACTCTTCTTCATTCACCGTACGTGAATTTGAGTGATGGGGCAAAACAGTATCAAGCTGTATCCTAAGCCAGTCTCTTGTTTTGCCAAAATATAGAACAGCCCAGCCCACATTTTTTTTTTAGAATCAAAATCAGATTTCATTCATTCTAAGAAAATGAGTTAGGGAGTGACCCTAACAATCTACACTTTACAGAAAGTGAAGTATAATAGCCACTAAACGGCAACAGTTTTGGCCGGTAAGGCCTTTGTTGTACCAAAAAAAAAGGCAACAGTTTAAGATACAAAAATAAATCCCCAGAATTAGCATAAACGTTGGAGATTCGATGAATCAGGAAGAGCTTTCAGCTTGGTTAATCCACAAAATCGAAGTCGCATATCTACACAGATGTCAGCTAAAAGTCCTTCAAGAGAGCGACTGCAATTAGTAAAGTGCCTACGGTTCCCTTCCCGCCACAGATGATAAACGCAGGCGCATAAGGCAACTCACAAGATCATGGCTTGCAGACCCTTCTTCTGCATATGGCATTTAGCCCAACCAAATTCAGTCGCCCAGGAGCCAACTGATCTATTAACACCGCATAAAGAGAGCGGGCTGCGCCAAAGTGACGAGGAAAAATGAGCATCCGAAAAATAAATGATCACGATCCTCCATGCCGGATGAGCAGAGCAGGCATGAGGTGGTAGTAGTGACCCCCGGAAAAAACTCTGCTACGGGGTTGCCAACCGATCCAAAATTGCAAGCCAGGTAATAAAACTATATTTTGGGATGTGTCCGGCAGACCAAAGCAGCTTAAACTAGTCCACTCTGGCTTTTCTTGTGAGAAGGCATTCCCAAGCACTCTTAACAGAATAGCAGCCCAGCCCACTTTTGCTTTCCTTTGATCCCTAGAATTACTAACCATACGAATGTAAATCACTGGTCCTCCTTAATGACCTTGAGTGCTGCATAAAAATGTTACCTCAATAAATAGCTCAGGAAGGGAAAAGGGACGGAAAATTTTAATTGGACATGCTTAGCACAAGAGAGTAACTTTTTCTAGAAAACATTGTAGGAAATACCTCCATCTCGATTTTCTTGATTGAGGTGGTTAAATATATTTAATCAAAAGTTCTGGTTTAAAAGTAATTAACACAAATCTATAATCCTCATTCCCGCCGCTTTTTATTTTTACCTTATGTGGAAACACCAACTTTATGCGTTTAGGCTTCGTTAGGCTTATGTACTAAAGTTGTAGCATTTTTTTTGGTAAATCGCATATATATGGTCTGTACTGTTTCAAAAGTACCGTTGAGGGGTCTGTACTATTTTTTGTCCCTTTTACGGGTCTGTACTTTTATTTTCCATCCTCTTTAGGGGTCTCGGGCAGCCCTGCTGACATGGACTGCCCGGCCCAGGAGTGCATTACACGCACCCTCTTCTTTACACGTGGCTGAGAGTGATGCCCACTGTATATGGTGGGTCCCACTTCTAAATTTTTGCAAAAACCAAATTCCAAATATTTTTTGAAATATTTATTATTCCCTAAAATATTATATGTATACATATATTTCTGGAGCTCAAAATTTTTATCCTAACTATTTTTTCCAAAAATTTATTTCTTAAATTAAAAAAAGAGAAAAATATGTATGCCTTCAATCAACGTTGCGGCAAGCAAGCTCAAAGGTTTTTTTTTCCTAGTATTTTTCTAAAATATTTTTTATTTCCTAAATTTAAAAATAGAAAAATATGTAAACTAATTTCCAGTCCTTTCAGCCAACGGTGCCAAGGTAAACGGTTTTTTCCAAGTACTTTCACAAACTTTTATTTCTTAAATTCAATAAAAAGAAAAAATACATAAACAAATCTTCAATGAGCACAGCAACGAAATCTTTACCAAGGAAAAAAAAGTTTTCATTGCCTTCAATCATGAACAAGAGTGTCGACTCCTCCTCCTTTGCCACCGCCTCGCCACTGGCGGCGGGTCTCACACTGCCGCTTGCTATCTCACTCTCTCTCCCTCGCCGCTACCATCGTAGTTCCTCCTTGGCACCACCTTCAATCCGCAACCACGTCGCTGTTGCGAATCAAAGCCGCCGCTGCAATTTTTGAAGGGAGAAACATCGGGCTTGGCGCGGGAGGCCTCGATACGTGGACGCCGCGAGTCGCTGCCGCCTTTGTCGCCGCCGTCTGGTAAGCCCTGCGCCGCCACCCTCTTCCTTTTTCCTCCTTCTTGGTTCCATCTTTCTTGCGATTGTATTGCTTGGAATTAACCCATCGGATTTTGGGTTCTTTGCTTTGTGGCTCGACGAGTGTGTGTTGGTTGTCGGTGGCGGATTGGCTGTGCTGGGTGGTTTGTGGCGTCGTCTGTGTGGGTGTGTTGGTGCTGGTGTGTTCTGGTCGGGATCGGGATTTCGCCGGTGCTGGAATCGCCATCTGTCCAAGGAGGAATTCCAGTATCCAGGCCACTGTCTGCGGTTCCATCTCCCTCCTCTCTTCTTCACTCATCCCAGATCACAATCGCCACCACAAACATGTAAAGGATCTTTTCAAATTAAAAAAAAAAGCCTAATGGTGTTTTGATCTGGGACTTATTTTTCCTCATTTTTTTTTTTAGTTTTTGTCAAGCAAATTCCCAGGATTTATTTCGTGGCATCCATGGCTTGTTGTTATGTTTTACTCATTACTCATTAGTGTATGAATGCTATTAATATTTTAAAAAAATATCCAAATTAATATTGAATTTTAGAAAATAGGAAAAGTATTTCTTTTTAAGAAACCGAAAGTGGGGCCCATAATGCATATAGTGGACAGGGCGTGTTGTACATGCGCCTCATGCGCTGCCAAGTTTAAGAAAAGAGGGCGTGTTGTACATGCGCCTCATACGCTGCCAAGTTTAAGAAAAGTGGGCGCGTACTTTTCACTCCCGGGCCAGGCAGTCCACGTCATCAGCGGGGCTGCCCGAAACCCCTAAAAGGGACGAAAAATAGGAGTACAGACCCGTAAAAGGGACAAAAAAGAGTACAGACCCCTAAACGGTACTTTTAAAACAGTACAGACCCCATATATGCGATTTACCCTCTTTTTTTTTGAGTTAAACACTTTTCATATATTTTTGAGTTTTTCATTTGTTCACATTGTATATTCTGGAATTTTTACATCTCGTACTAATAAAAATCGCGACGCATGCCAAATGGACTCGGGATCTCCCAGAGTGTCCGAGGTACACAAAAGGATAAACATTGAAACTCAAGATGCATAAAAAAACATAAAAACTCTAAGATTATCGATCTAAACAGATGAGAACCTCCAACTATATAATAGGTGTTTAACCCTTTTTTTTTCCCTTCTCATCGCATTTCACTTGTTTCACTTTTTCTACTTTGTTTTACCAACTAGTCTGCGTTTGGTATGCAACACAGAGCGGGACAGGACATTCTGCAACCAAACGAAAGCGTTAGTATCCCCACTTCAACTAGGTGAGAACACAAATCAAGCTACGACAAAAAGAAATTGATGGGTGAACATTCTTTCTCTAGAACTATATGAAACAGCATCCGTGACAAAAGCTCTTCCGTCGTCACGAAAGTCAACACTATAATTTTCCAAGGATGACCTCGCGAGAGTCAACAGGGGAATTTTCCAAGGATGACAAAACCTTTGTTCACTTTTTAACTTTTTTTCCCAACATCCCCTAGTTGGGTCTTCTCTTGATTAATAAGTTGAAAATAATAAAAATGCAATATGGATTTGTGCGAGTGTATTTGATCAATTGTGCATTGAGGTGGTGGATTTTAAAATTTAATCACCACGCTCATTCTTAAAAACAATTTAGATTTCAGTTTCACAATAATAGGTTGTTGTGAAGCCATTATTTCAATTAAAAACTTATGCTGATGGATGAACTCTAGGAATTGCTATTTGACCATTTAATCATAATAACTGCGCTTAAGTAACCATTTCATAAAGTAATAAATGAGACCCATAAATAATTTTATACTCTCAACAGTTGTGAAGCCCCGAGCCGCTGCAATAAAATTCATAGCTTCAGAATGAGTTACTTAGGTAGATCCTACAAGTCTCTCACAACCAAAAGTCCAGTTCTTCATCCTAAAGAAAAGTCGTGCTAGTTGCTTGTCACATTGCCGTTAAAAAAAGGAAGGGGGGGTGTTGCGCAAAATTTTTTCTTTTGAACAGAAGGAATGGTCAAATGTTGGACCAAGAAAAAATGGGATTGTGCTTGCATTAATATAGCGCAGGTTGATGTCGTTTTCATTTGATTGGCTATCATTGTAGTTAGGAGAGTAAGAGCAAAAGTGTTGGGTTCGAAAATAAGCCTTCGTCCTTTCATAAAAATCATGCTTATCTATCATCGCAAAACTCAGCTCGACTACAATGTTATTTTTTCGTAATGCCATCCCATAGTCTCCAATATGTTACACATGGAATGAGATGTTCATGTAGAGTCAGCAGTTTTGAAGTCTTAACTCATTGATTGGTTCATTTGTGTTTAGGAGTAAATGGATGGCTGAACGGAGAACTTTCAACAAAGTTTCCAAGTTATGGTGTCGTGAAAAATCTGAAATTATGTATATAATAGGAAAAATGAAACAACACGAATCATTACAATTCAAACTCCCAAGTTTACTTATATGTGGCCATGGTTTCGTGAAAAATCTGACATCATGCATACAAAATAAAAAATTAAACAACACGAAGCATTACATTTTAAATTTTGGAGACATGATATTGACCTTGCAAACTGAAAATTCTATACCTTTTTTTGACTAAAAAAGGCAGTTGGTTATCGTTTAGTATATATATATATATAAAAAAGGCAGTTGGCAACATCACCAGTTTTGCCCAAGTCCCACACTCTCTCGCGCTCCTCCTCGCCGTAGAGACCGTCGTCAATCAGAGCACAACAGTCATCTTAGTTGGCATCATGCATCGCTGTCGGGAAATCACTATTACACCGTTATATGAAAGGTTATACTGGGTTACATCTGAAATACCCCGACTACTATTTACCCAATACACAGTAATTACCGAACAACAGTGCCGACACGTGGCACAAACAACATATACAACAGGAAATCCGGCCCAATGGCCTAACGATAATATCAATCACCCGATCTCGGGTACAATAACAATAATAGCATAGCGGAAGCAATTTTTAATAATCACAGCAAAAGCATGAATCAACCTGAAGGAAAACTATGGATCCAGATCCGTCGGAGGAGATGCTGCAGCCTGCCATGATGCATACCTGCACAAAGAACAACGTAGCCTGCCGATGGGGCAGGTGAGGGGTGAGATTCTCCATAATCTCACCGACACATAACCCATGATGAATAAAGTAAAGCAAGGTAACAAACAAGAGCATACCAATACATCATATGTGTCGTAATCAGATCAAATAACAAAATAGTCATAAAGACCTATGCGGACTATGCAAATGTCCACCCCATCGACTATGCAATGCACTGACCACCCAACACCTCGCAAACTGTACGATACTCTAGTACCCGACCAGGACACCTCAACTCTACTACTTATTGGGTAAGCGACCCAGTCTCAACAGACTATACAACACATACTCTAGTCCTGACAGACTATACTCAACAGAGGTTCCTCATCGTGTGATAACATACCGTTATTGTGCTTGCCGATCATCTAACCCGGTACCAAAACAAAACAATCTCAAAATCACGTGAGCCTCGCTCACCGGGTAGCCGGCAACCTGCACGGACCATACCCAATCAGCATCACAAACCGGTCCCCGGATAGAATCACAACACAGCAACAGCATCAGCAGCCACCACAGTAACTCGTAACCACAACAATAATTCTTATTAAGCTCGATCTTTGGGTATCGACATACCCTTAGAAATAACAATCATCCAACCGTCGACCACAGCCGACAACCAACATATCTCATTATCCGATCAAAAATGACAAGTGATACTCATCTGACAATTATCAAAAGAAACCGACAACAAACAAAGGACAACTAGCAACCGATGCCAACAACAATAGACTACTCACGACCAACGACAACAAACAACACCCGCAAACCGGCAACCTATGCCGACCACGGTCAACCGACTATACTGAGGACTGACAACCTCCCAGGGTATGATCATGAGACAACATGCATATGAACATATCACATCACAGCCCATCAAAGCAATCTCAACAACGTACAAATCTTCACAACAAATATCACCGAATATCACAAAGATATCAACAACAATAAACCATATGATGCAACGTAACCTATGTAGTTCCAATACCAACCATCCCGGCTTTCACGGGTGTAATGACGTATATTCAACCTCACCTGATACTCCTCTGAAGCCGACATTCGGTTAAGCCTTGATATTCCTATAATATAACAACAGTAATCACTTATAATGCACAAACAAGATGATTATCCATGATTCCGGTTAACAGTTATTAGACGGCTTATCAGTTCATTTTAATATTTCCATAGTTCTCTTATTCATTTCTGTGGAGGTTACTAATAATCCATTTTCCATCTGTTATACCAATCACATAGAACATAAATCAAAACCAAAACCGAGCGTCCAAGCCGATATCCCAGCCCTTAGGCCGCTTATGACAACAAGGCACATATACGCACACTTATACGTAGTGTATATTTAAGGAAATATATTTGTAAATAAATCAAGTTACGACCCGTTAAATACTCATACTCTATATGACGTAAATAATTTGTCTTAAAATATTTATTCCCGATTAAATACTAAATACTTATGTGTTTATAAACAATAATTATAAAATAATAGAAACGATAAATACGTCAAAGTGTTATTTAAATAATATATCGGTAAATAAACCGTTAAATGAAAAATATTTCTATCGGTAAGTAATTCACTTAGCCGATCGTATGGTATAAAATAATTGTATTGTAATGTTGTAAAAATGATACTTATAATTCATACCGATAATTATAAATTAAATAACAGAGATAATAAAATTAACGAGTGAATGACATAACTGTTATTATCAAAGTAATACCACTATAAGATATAATGTAGCCATAAAATAATTTGTACATAATATATGTAATAGAATTTATAAATATATAGTTATTTATAGAAATTGTATTTGTGATCAAATTATGACCCATCTATATTTACGCGCGCGCGCACACACACACACACACACATATATATAGAGTAAATAGTATTTCCTGTCCTTACACTTTGTCGATTTCGCATTTATTGTCCCTCTTCCTTCAATTTCACTCAACATGTCCCTGAAGTCTCGTTTTACCGGGACATGTAGTCCTTTTTCCATTTTATAGCCGGTAGCTGCTTAGGTGTCAAGCGGGGTCCACATTTTGCCTATTTTTTAATCATTTTCAGTCTTTTCTTTTTTTCTTTTTCTCCATTCCTTTTTTTCCTTTCTTTTTCTTTTTTTCGTTTTTTTATTTTTCTCCATTTCCTTTTCTCTTTTCTTCTTTTCTCTTTTTCTTTTTTCTTTTTCCCCCTTTCCTTTTTCTCTTTTCCATCACAGTCTTCCTCCTCTCTCTCCATCTCTCTCGCGTCTCATCTCCCTCCTCTCTCACATCTCTACACTCCCATCTCCCACTCCATTCTTCTTCACTCTCCTCTTTGAACCCATTAAGCTGTTGGCTGCAGGTCATGCCGCCACCCACTGCCGTCATCAAGTTTCCACCCACCGCCGTTGTAAAGTCGCCACCCACCGTCGCCGTGAAGTCGCAACCCACTGCCGTCAGCAAGGCGCCACCCAGTGCCCGATCTTCCTCTCTATCTCAACCCACCGCCCGATCTTCCCCCTCTCTCAACCCACTCGCTCTCCCTCGATCTGCCGCCACCGATTCAAACACAACAGCCGACATTAACCAACGGCTGTCACTGCCATCGATTCAACACTGACTCACCGAGTGGGTAACGTCGTTGAACCTATTCCCTTCTTCTTTCTATTTTAGTCCCCCTGTAGTATGAATTTCATCCAAAAAAAGTTATATATATAATCGAACTAATTGTGCTTGGTGATGTTGGGTATTGTTGTTGTTTGGATTCTACGAATGGATAGCAACCTGGTAGTGTGCGTTTCGTGTCTATTCTCCTCATCCTCCCATTTCATTTTCCCTTTCCTTTTTCTCTCTTGCTGGGTTTTTTTTCTAAAAGCTTGTTTATTGTGGACTGTGTTTGATTGAACTCGACGGCGATGGCGGATGAAGGTGATGCAGGTTGCGAGTTGGGTGTGCTTGAGTTTGTGACTTGTGGGACTCGGGACGAGCTCTAACCAGGTGAATTCAAGTTTTGTTCAAGCACAACGAGTAAGGATTCATTACCCATTGTCTTTCTAGTATTAATTTTGGTTATGCTTGTGCCGAGTTTTGATTAGGATTGGGTTTCTAGTTGTTGTGGATGTGTTTAGGAATATGGCGTTGTAGGCAATTTCAGTGTGGATTAAGGGTAGGAAGGCCAGGACTGGGGTTTGCGGCGGAGGGCGAGGTGGAGTTCTTCAGAAAGGGCGGAGGAGAGGGACGGCACAAAGCTTCTCAAGCTCGTAGATGGTGACGAGTATATGTTTTTTATTCTACGTTTGGAAGGAATGATGTTGTTTTTTTTGGGCTAAAATCCATTTATTTAATGTAAATACTAAATAAAGTATTTAGAAATTTAATTTTGAAGAAAACATAAAAAAGAATTAAAAATGTGTAGACTGTAGGCCCCACAAACACGTGTCAACACCACAGTAATTTACCGGCTGTAGCGTGTAAAATGGACAACATGACCCGGTAAAGCTTAAGTTGAGGGACAACATGAGTGAAATTAAAGGAGGAGGGACAACAAATGCGAAATCGTTAAAGTCTAAGGACATAAAAAACTTTTTTCTCTATATATATATTAGTTAGAAGATATAGTGGTTGTAAAGTTTATTTTTAGTAAATCTTATATGATCGTAAGTACTTATATATACATAAGACTATAATCGCTAATTAAACAGAAATACAGTCTAGCAATATCTAAGCCGGTGAAAATAGCTGCAATATATTATACAATATATATGTATATACTTGTATAAGATTGAAATCAATAATTAAGATAAGGTATAGGTCTAATATTATTTTAGCCTAGGATTACGAAAATAATAGAAATATATATATATTTACATCTAGGCCTTTTAATATAAATTCAATTAAAACATAATTGAAAAAATTTGGAAATTAAGCTTGGTAGGCCTTCACGAACGTTTAGCCCATCAGAGGATAATCTAATATTATCATAATTTTGAAAATTAAATAAGAGACATAATTAAAATAAATAAACGACATGGGCCTTTTATTAATTAGCCCAATTAAAATTAGATAACCGAAAGTTAAATACAATGGGCCTTATACGAGCCCAGACAGAACGTAAATGAAATTAAACTGGAAGTTAAATATTATGGGCCTTGTATGAGCCCAGGTAAAATGTAAATAAAATTAAAACCGGAAATTAAATGCTACGGGCCTTTTTAATAGCCCATTCGGAAAATTAAATAAAAGCATAAAATAAGTAAATGCATAAAGAAAATAAATAAAAGCATAAAATAAACAAAAGGCATAAATTAAATAAAAACAGAAATAAATAAATAAATCATAAAAGCATAATTTAAATAAATAAAACATAAATTAATTTGCATAAAATAAAATCTTTGGTTAATATTAATTAACTTAATTAATCGTTTCATTAATTATCGTTTTAATGTCCGGGTCCGTTATCGTTCGGGTTCGTTAATATGATGCAAAAAATCCAAAGCTCGGGTTTTACCCAACAGGTCCGCTCCCGGGTTCGCCGGAAAATTCCAGAGACTGCCGGAACCTCGCCGGATTCCGGCCAAGCACTGTTCACGCAGGCAATAACATTCCTAAATCCATCACACAGTCCATCATCAACACGTCAGTCCCAAGAGCAGCATCTCCATAGCCTTTTGAAGCTCGTCGTCAACAATAACACAAACCCCACCAACGACCATCCACCACCCACGGCCAACACCACCACGGAAAACACCCACAATCCACAACCGTCAACATACCATCAACGTCACAGCGACCACGCGTCCACTCCCGTTTCAACAACAGAAAGCCACAACCAAACAAACAACAACAAGCCAAGACCCGATCAGTTAAACCAAAACTGAATCGGATTAGAGGAAGAAGAGACAACAAAAGGGAAGAGGACAGGGATTGTTGTGGGTCTTACCTACGCGGCGGCGACGCGTTCCTTGCCTTTTTGGTAGTCGCGAGCAGAGGCAGAGGAGCGAGGAAAAGGTGCGGCGGCAGAGACTTGCAGAGGGGGAGGAGGAGGAGCGGCCGTGGAGCAAGAGGAAGAAGAGAAAAAAACAAAAAGGGAGAGGTTGAGGCGGCGGTGTTTGTAGCGGAAAGGAGAACGGCGACGGCGGTGATGGATCGGGGGGTGAGAGCGATGGTGGTAGTGCGACTTGCCAAAGAGAGGGGGAGAGAGATCGGCGGTGTCCTCTGGTTGCAGCGGCAGCAACAACAGAGGCAGAGGAGGTCTGGTCGTCGGCTGGCGGCTGCAGGACTCGGGCGGCGTCATCGCGAGGAAGGAGGAGGCGATCGTGCTTGCAGTGGTGGTGTTGTGCGCGGTGGTGTCCTGTGGTGTGGTGGTCGGCAGCGAAGGCGAAGGGAAAAATGAGGGAGTTGGGCCGACGGGGTGGCTGTGGTGTTGTGCTATGTGGAGAAGAAGGGAGCAGGTGGAGAAGAGGAAGGAGGCAGGGAAGGAGGCGACATTGAGACTGTGAGAGGGAGATAGGAAGAAAGGATGGTGTAGGGACGTGTGAGAAAATCGTGCAGAGAAGATGAGGAGATAAAGGAAAGGGGGAAAAGAAAATGACAAAAGGGAAAAAGCGAAGAAAAGAAAGGAGGGAAGAAAAAGAAGGAAGAGGGGGCCGATTGGGAGAAAAACGGGAGAGAGAGTACGGGTTGTCGGGCAATTTTTGGTGCCAAGAATATATATATCTCTTTAAATTTTTATTAATAAATTATTGGAATAAATATTTTGGCATAATAATAATAATAAATATATTAATAGTGCTATTAATGATGAAGATAATGTTAATATTGTCAGTAATAAAAATAACAATATTTACAATGTTAATTGTCAAAATTTCCATAAAAGAAATCGATATGAAAATTAACTTGAAATAGAAGAATTCTTAATTAACTTCGATAAAATTTTATTCACCACCGTAAAAGTCAAAACAAAACTGTAAAATTAATAGAAATTTTACCCGGGTCATTACAACATCACACAAATATACATACTCACTCCATTGCGAAAATACTGTTTGCACATATATCTTCAATTTTAAGAATCTTTATTCTAAATTACCCAATAAAAATTAGTTATTACCCCTAATAAGCTAGATACAACATCCTTTTGGAAAAAAAAAAATTTACAAAACGAAAATATTTGTTTTGGACCTGAGGGAGTATATATATAGGGCTTGACTATTTAGGATAAATCTAAGCTTTTTTCCCGACAAATAAAATCAAAATTTTTGTAGAGACAGATAGCATAAGCGCTTGCCACATTGCCACCACCACCTCGTGGCGAAAAAAAAAAAATTGGTTATACGCTAGTGGAAAGAGGGGGAAAAAAATCGTTATTACTTCAAAGTGCCACTATATATGTATATTTCCTTTAATTTTTTTTTTTTTTGGTATTGAGGGAAGAGTAAAATGTTACATCAAGAATTCTCGGGAAACTTGTGTCCCTGAGGCATCCAACAATAACTGATGCATACAATAGTGAGGAGGAGAAAGTAAAGCAACTAAAGTAAAATTCGAAGAAAGGCTTGATTTCGCAAGAATGTCAGCCACCATGTTAACCTCTCGGAAACCATGCTGGATAGTAACTGACCATGATCGTCCAAGCAATGCCCGTATACACTCCATCAAGGGAAGGCGGTCAAGTCTAGAGGGAGTAGTGGAGTTGAGAAGGGATGATAGTTCCAAATTGTCAACTTCCGCCACTATCTTATGCCACTGTGAACTCCATGCAAGGGAAGGGGCGTCATAACCCGCCCAGAGTTCAGCAAGGAAAGGGGAGCAGGGTTGCAGTCGATGGGTGAACCCCATGGTCCACTTCCTATCCGAGCTCCTAAAGACCCCACCTGCACCTGCTCGTCCAATTTTGCAGCAAACAGCACCACCCATATTAATCTTCAAATATCCAGGATCGGGAGGCTTCCACCCGATGAACAACTCTCGGGTCGGTGTTGTCAACAATGCAGTTGTTGAATGGAATTGTTCGCCACATAGCTAAAAGGTGTAGGCGATGATGCGGTCTACAAGTCGCTGGGGGTCCTCGGGTATCAATTTCCTTTAATTTGGTCCATTAATGAGTACCAATTTCAAAATTAATTACTTTTTCCACTCTAATTTGCTTCTAGTAGTGCCATTGGATATCCAAAAGGTGCCTTCAACGGATAAAATAACTTGCTAGATAAGTTTAATATTGCACAAATTCAAACCTCTAATTAAATGCTATATATATTGCACCAAATCCATGGGATTTTGTCAATGAGATTCATAAAACTTGCTGAGAATAATCATTAGCATAACTCATATAATGCGTTATGCTAATGCCCTTAACACCAGACCTAATGAGTTTCTTGGCAACTCCGTTTGGTATTTTAATTAGAAAGAGAGAGATATCAAGGAGGCAATGCGCTTAATTAACACAGACCTAGTGAGTGTTACCCTTGCAGCCATAGATAGAAATCTTGCCTTCCATGTTGCCAATCCATTGCGAAACTTATCTAAAACAGGCTTCTGATATAAGAGGCTCGCGTCATACTGTGCCCTAAGAGATGACATAGATATTTGAAAGGAAGCTTATCCACCTTATATAATAAGAGGCCTCCAAGATGATAATTTCTACTCTCATTGATATTAACCCCCTACTAAGCCACTTTCAAAGAAATTAATGTTGTGCCCGGATAATATTCCAAAACATCTAAAAAACCGTGATAAGAGAAGAGATTGGATAACTTGTTTTTTTACCAGGTCCTTGCACCAGCCTTGGAAAGTCCTTTGATTATTCCAGAGTTATTCACAGGGCCCCCACCGGTTCCCCCATCACCTTATGTCCTTCGTTCATGTCGGAATCCTGGGTCAACAACTAAGCCACCCGACCTGAACTTGGCGAGTCAGTTTAGTAAAATTCCAGAGGAGGAGAAGGAGAAACAGGTTGTGGTTTTTCCCCTTAAAAAACCGTTGTTGAAGATTTCTTCTCCGAGGAAGCTTTCGGTGTCTGGCCGAGATGGGCCTTCAGTTGCTCGTAAGACTAAGGGGCCTCGAACGTCAAGGTTCACTAGTGATCAATGATGGTGTGTTTCCTCTCCCATTTCTTTTCCATGATTAAATTCCTTTGCTGGAATTATTTTGGGATTGCTAAGAACAGATACACAGTTAGCAGTGAAAGATTATGTTCGTCGTAATCGGGTTTCAGTTTTGCTTTTGTATGAGCCCCGAATAAGTGGGACGTCGGTAGACTGGTTTATTCGCTGTTTGGGGCTTCCAAAATCTCATTGGACGTCGGCAGGAGGTATTTGGTTTTTACGGAAGAATAATGTTGATGTGGAGGTACGTTTTCAGCATTTTCAGTTTATTCACTTTTATGTGAGCACTGATTTTGGGGTTTTAGAATTTACTGGGGTCTATGGGACTCCACAGCCGGCCACGCCCTGTTTTCTGTGGGACAACCTTTGTAGCTTGGCATCTTCTGTGGTTTTTCCCTAGTGTGTGGCAGGTGACTTTAACACTGTTTTATCGGCAGATGAGATACGGGGTTCCACCATTGCTGTGCGTAGGGGGTGCCGTCGATTTCAGAATTGTGTTGATGCATGCCAATTGGAGGATTTGGGTTACCAGGGCTCGAAGTATACTTGGCGCCGTGGTTTGGTTTGGGAACGGCTGGATAGGGCCTTGGCGAACCAAGCTTGGTTGCAAGCTTTCCCATCCTCTCAGGTATATCATTTGCCTACTATGTGTTCTAATCATTGTCCTCTTCTTATAGATTTGGGTAGGGGCCGGCTAAAGGACCTTTGGGGGGCCCAGATTTTAAGTTTCAGGCTGTCTGGTTGTCCCATGAGCAGTTTGCACCTTTTGTTCAAAAGAAGTGGGATGTTGGGTTGGCGGTTCCTGATGCTTTAGAGGCTCTCTCTGTGGCCTTGACAGAGTGGGATGCCACGGTTGTGGCAGTATCCCACGTCGTAAGCGTGTCTTGCTTTGGCAGCTAGCTGGGATACAAGCTTCTTTGGCCGTCCGGCCTTCTTCTTTTTTGAGCTCTTCGGAGGAGGAGCTTCGTCGGGAGTATGTAGAGGTTTTGCAGCAAGGGGAATTATTATGGTTTCAGAAGGCTCGGTGTTAGTGGATTAATGATGATGATCATAATACAGCTTTTTTTCATGCCCGGACTGTGATTAGGCGGCACCAAAAGCTGATTGTAGCATTACGGGATGAGGAGGATCAGTGGTGTACTGATCAGCAAGGGTTGCAAAGCCTAGCTGTTCGCTTCTTCAGGAAGCTTTTTTCCGAGTCTTCATTGGTTTCCCCTATATTCCCTCTTCGCGGGTGCTTTCCGGCGAAGAATAGAGCAGCTTTTGTGCTGAGATTCAAGTAGTCGTTTTTGGTATTAGGGCTTTGAAGGCTACGGGGCCTGATGGTTATCATGCTTCTTTTTTCTAGTCTCAGTGGTCTATGGTGAGAGCAGCTGTGTGTCAGATTATTCAGGCTCTGTTTTCTGGTTCTGTATGGTCCCCTTCAATAGCCAAAGTTAATCTTGTGTTATTGCGCAAGGTTGATAAGCCGAAATATATGTCACAATTCCGTCCGATTGGCTTGTGTAATGTTCTTTATAAGGTGCTTACTAAGGTCATTGTCAATAGGATTAAGCGTTGGCTGGATGGTTTGATCTCTCCCACTCAGTGTAGTTTCATCCCGGGCAGGCATATCCAAGATAACATTGTCATTGTGCAGGAGGTGATGCATACCAAGCGGGTGCGCCGAAGTTCTCGGGGGATTGTGGCTATTAATATTGATCTGAAGAAGGCATATGATAGGCTCTGTTGGTCCTTCATTCGGGATACTTTGTTGATTGTGAAGTGTGTGGGTAGTACAGAGATGCAGATTGTGTGGAATGGTTCCTTAATTGATGCTTTCCCTCCTTCTCGAGGGGTTAGACAAGGGGATCCTCTTTCTCCATATTTGTATGTTTTGTGCTTGGAGCGCCTTAGTCAGCTGATCAATCAGCTGGTTCAACAAGGTCTTTGGTTCCCTATCCATCTTGGTGCTGCTGGGCTGGCTTTGTCTCATATTTTCTTTACCGATGATATGGTGTTATTTGTTGAGGCGGATGCCATTCAGGTTCCGATTATTCGGGATTGCTTGCATTTGTTTTGTGACTATTCTGGACAGAAAGTCAACCAGTCTAAGACCCAAATGTTCTTTTCTAACAATGTCCCTGACCTGGTGCGGGAGCAGTTTTAGCAGGGGTTGGGTTACACTGTCACAGATGATCTTGGGCGGTATCTTGGTGTTCCTTTGATTCACCGGCGAGTTTCCCAGTAGACTTATATGGGTGTTTTGGAGAAGGTTTCACGACGTCTAGCATCGTAGCAGTCACATGTTTTGTCCTTTGCGGGTCGTGTCACCTTGACGCAGTCGGTTCTTTCTTCCCTTCCAATGTTTACCATGCAAACTGTTCTCTTGCCTTCTCCTTTGATTAAGGACTTGGACCACTTATGTAGGGGTTTCATTTGGGGTTCATCCGGGAGAGCTCGTCGCATGCATTTGGCCCCATGGGGCTTAGCTTGTTCTCCTAAGTCACAGGGTAGGCTTGGCCTTAGGTGTTTATCTTTGCAGAATCAGGCCTTGTTGGCCAAGTTATGTTGGAGCCTGGTTACCTCTCCTACTTCTCTTTGGGTTCAGGTCCTACGAGCTAAGTATTTAACCCAGCATGTGTCTGTGCCTCAGTCTATTGCTTCATCTTCTTGTTCTTCATTATGGAGGGGGATGTCCCGTGTTTCGCCTTTGGTTTGGAGTGGGCCATTGGGGATGGTAGGACGGTGCGGTTCTGGGTGGATGCATGGATGGATGATGTGGGGCCTCTACGTGCAGTCGCATTGGACTCGATCCCGAAAGATGAGGTGAATCGGCCAGTGGCTGATTTTGTTGGGTCGCATGGCACCTGGGATTGGTCTCGGTTCCAGCATTTGTTGCCTCCGTCGGTTTATTTGAAGGTTGTGAGGGTGCATTGCCCATCGGCTGCGGCGGGTCAGGATGTGGTGTATTGGCATCACACTGTGTCAGGACAGTTCACCACTAGCTTAGCATATTTTGCAGGGGTGGGCTCTGCTTCTCTGGTTGTGGACCATGATTGGTCGGCGATTTGGGGTTGGCCAGGGCCCCAGCGGGTCTGCACCTTTCTCTGGTTGGCTGTCATGAGTTCTTACTCACTAATCATTGTCGGTTTACCCGTCATATGGCTTCTTCCCCTATGTGCTCATTGTGCCGAGGTTTGGCGGAGACCACTTTGCATGTCTTGCGAGACTATCACTGGGCTAGGGCCTTATGGTATGCTTTCTCCCCTTCCTTACATTCCAGTTTCTTTTCTCCTTCTTGTGTGAAAACTTGGATTGCATCCAATTTGACGCTTCAGTTTAATGTATTAGGGGATGTCCCTTGGCAGGTGTGTTTTGGCATTGTTTGTTGGCATTTGTGGTTATGGCGGAATGAGCAGGTTTTTACTGGAGTTGGACCTCCCTTCAATCCAATGGGTTTTCTTCAGTCTTACTGCCGTGAGGTGGTGGCTTCTCTGCGTGAGCTTAACCCTGCGCGCCAAGCACCAACGGTGCGCCCGTCCACAGTTTGGCAAGCTCGCCGAGGGACTTGGGTGAAGCTTAATACGGATGGTGGTATGCGGTTGCATTCCGGGTCAGCCTCAGCTGGGGGGTTCTTCGGGACTCGGCGGGTGAATGGCTTCATGGTTTCTCATTTCATATTGACACTTGTTCTGTCTTGACTGCAGAATTGTGGGGTCTGTCTGTTGTTTTGCAGTTGGCTTTTGATTTGGGTTATCGGCACGTGGTTATTGAGGTGGATTCTTTGGAGGTGGTGCAGAATTTGCAGTTGGTTACCCCACGGTCTCGGCGTAGTACCGCTTTGCTGAGGTCAGTTGAACAGCTCTTGCAGCTGCCTTGGGATGTTCGGCTTTTTCATGTTTATAGGGAGCCCAATATGTGCGTCGATTGGCTTGCCCGCCATGGTTTTTCTTTGCCCTTAGGAGTTACTTATTTTCAGCAGGTTCCCTTGGTTGTATGGGTTTGATCCTACGGGATCTTAACTCGGCTTTCCTGTCTCCTCTATGATTTCCTCACTCTCTATTAGAAAAAAAAAAAACCGTGATAAGAACGACTACATGCAGAAGCATCCGTGATGTTGGAGCAGAGCCCCTCTGCTTCATTTTAAAAAAATTAACTGTCCCTCTCACTAGAATTTAATCAATTTATTAGAGGGCCCTTGACATTTGTCTAAATGTGTGGTCAATGGGATTTCACTTGGGAGTATTCAGTGACAAATTGAATCGTAAATTTTTAAAAGTTTATAATCCATAAAACATTATAAAATATAAAAGAAGCAATGCATTTTTTATTATGTTCCAAATGCATATGATCGGTTTTCGTTTGTACCAATAATCACTAAGTTTTAGTTATCAAATAAATTCTTTTATCATTTTTTTTATTTTAATACTTTGATGTTTCAATGTCATCACTAATGTACTTAGATATCCACGGTAGATTATTAGTTTTTCAGTTCCGCATATAATAAACATTTTTATTTACATAGGAGTGCACAATAGGCTATTAAATGCCAACAGTGGTTCTTTAAAAGAGGGAGAATTTGGTTTTAGTTAGATTTATTTCTTTTTATTTGTCAATATAAAATAAATTTGTAATATAATTAAATAACATTTTTAAGAAATCAGAAACGAACCAACAGAAAGTTCAAGAATAAAATCACTGTCCTCTCAGAAATACCAAATACTGCAATTATATTCTTCCATTGTTCTTTCCCCGTACTTTCCACGTAATGCCAACTTGGTTACCAAGTCAGTGTACATAGTTGACGGCTGTTATCAGAAAAGTATCTATTACTTATGGCTGAAGCTTGCTTTTCAACTAATTGGTGGCCCTATGGTCCGTCTGGTAGTGATCAGCTGGTATAATATCTTTGGGAGTAGTATAAATATCTGACTGGATTTAGAGTTTCAGCATAGCTTTGAGTGAATTGCTTTCAGTGGATATTTTTGCTTTGACTATGGAAAAAATCTTGCTCACTCTCCTTGCTCTCGTGTATTGTTTCTTTCTTATCATTAGCAAAATTTATCTCCGTCGCAGGAAGAATCTACCTCCAAGTCCATTTGCTTTTCCTATTCTTGGCCATTTGTACCTCCTCAAAGATCCAATCTACCAATCACTACGATCTCTATCCTCAAAATATGGCCCGATCATGTACCTCAAATTAGGCACACGTCCCGCCCTTGTGGTGTCATCGCCATCTGCCATAGAGGAATGCTTCACCAAGAACGACATTATATTTGCAAACCGATCCCCCTTCTTGGCGGGAGAAGTTTTCGCTTACAAATATAAATCTTATGTTTTTGCTGGCTATGGCCATTTTTGGCGTACCGTTCGCCGCCTCACCGTTGAAGGGGTGTTCTCTGCAAAAGGCATCCGGAAATTTTCTTCTATTTGCCAAGAAGAAGTTCACTGTATGCTTCGTAGAACGTTAAAGCTCACAAGTGGAGGCACTATGCAGAAGGTGGACTTGAACTTTTTATTCTCTCTTCTAACAACCGATGTCACACTGAGAATTGCTGCTGGAAGGCGTTGCCTTGAAGAGGAGCAAACAAAGACCAAGGGAGAAAAGCAATCATTTAAAGAATTCCAGGAATTGTTCTTTAACGATCTTAAAATGACTGTTATTGACTATTTCCCGTTTTTAAGGAAGATTGGTTATGGAGGAATAGAGAAGAGCATGGAAAAGTTGCAGGTCAGAACAGATGAATATTTGCAAAGCGTTGTCAACGAAGCTCGATCCAAGAGAACACATGCCCTTGTTTCGAAAACTGAAAATACAGACGCAGAAGGGAAGGGATCGGGGATTGAAATTCTCCTGACCATGCAAGAATCACAACCTGACTTTTACACTGATGATGTTATCAAAGCCACGGTCCTTGTAAGTACTAGCTAGTAACCTCGAACCTTTCCCTTTCTCCTGGCTTTAATTTACTATAGAAGATCAATATATCAAATTGCAGTGCATGGAACACCAAGCTTGATCAGCAATAATATGCTTTTTTCTAGTTTTGTCCATCAAAGAAACCTTTTTTTTGGATATTGAAAAGCTAACCGCGTTTAAGTTATTTTTACACAAAATCAAGCAAGTAAAACAAGAGTCAAACATGCTTTTTAAGTCTTGTGCTTTTTTGTAAGAAGTAATTAAAAATACATATATATAGTTATATACTACTTATGTGCTTGTTTTCAGACATTGAAACTCATATTTTAAAACAAAAAAAATTTTGTGGGATCGGAGTTTATTGTTTTCAATCATTATTTTAAATAATTAATATTGACCTCCTTAAACCAAAATTACACAAGCCTTAAAGGAAGTGTCCCCCATCTCCATTCTAACGTATTAATTATATATGTATTTTCAGATGATGGTGACGGCCGGATCAGACACAATGCGCCTAACTTTAGAATGGGCAATGGCACTCCTCCTGACAAACCCAGAAGCATTGGCAAAATTAAGAGCTGAGATCGACACCAAAGTTGGAACCGGACGTTTGTTGGAGGAATCCGATATTCCAAACCTTCCCTACCTTAAATGTGTCATAAACGAGGCACTTAGATTGTATCCTGCCGCACCAATCCTGCTGCCTCATTTCTCAAGCGAAGCCTGCACTGTTGGAGGGTACAATGTACCCTCAGGCACCATGATTGTGCCCAATGTTTGGGCTCTGCACAGGGATCCCAAAGTTTGGGCAGACCCCGACGAGTTCAAGCCCGAGAGGTTTGAAGAAAGCGCAGCAGCAACAGGCAAGGGATCAGAAGGTGTCAAGTTTGCTCCATTTGGGGTGGGAAGGAGAATGTGTCCAGGTGCCAACCTGGGGATGCTAATAGTTTCCTTGGCAATTGGTTCTGCGGTTCAATGCTTTGAGTGGAGCACGAAGGGACTTGAAGTGGACATGGAGCATTGCTTCAACCTTTCTTTGGTCAAGAAAAACCCGCTCGAGGCTCTGTGTACCCCACGACCCAACATGGCTAAACTTCTGTCCCGAGTTACTGTTACTCCCTAGTTTTACTGCCTACTCGTTCCTGATGAGTGGAGAATTTTCTCTTAAAGAAAAAGAGAGCTGTTGGAAGAACGAAGAAATATAAAAGTTACAGAGTAGATGTATTTCTATGTTATTGTAGAGAAATAAAAAAAGTTTCAAGTCCGTCCCAATAATGGATCCGAGTGTCTGCTTTTGGAGTAGTCAGTCCCGTAGAGTCAATTGGGCGTATCCTTTGCTTCAGGCCGATCTTATAAATCCGTGAAGAATTCAGGAGGGAACCAAAAAAAGAAATTGTTATTCATTAAAGAAACCATTAGCATTGTTCCAATTTTAAAGGACTAAAAGAACAACTTAGTGGTACAGTCAAAAAAAAAAATAGAACAACTTAGTGGTACAGTCACATCTCCCATGTATAACTGAATTCCCAATGGGGGGATGGGGAAGTCCAATATGAATACATAGTTTCTTTTTGGTACATAGACATCATAAAAATTAGCTTATTTCGGTAGTGAATAGTTAATCTTAAGCCTTATTGGATAGTCATAGTGTAGACTAGTTCCTGATGTTTCGGGCTAAGGCCTCGGATGCTGATAACGATCTAATGTGATTAGGATAACTACAGAATGACTATCCTGATTAGCTATCTCTATCTCCTGTTTATACTTATCATTGTAACTACAGGTTGTATAATAATACCGAATGGCACCACGATTGGTTTGTGCCTATATCCAATTATTAGTCGCTTAATTGGGGTATTATCGGAATATTGAACGGTTTTTTATGCAACAGTCCAACTAAAGTAAACAATAAATCACTATACATGTTCAAAACACTGTATAAGTTTTGTGTTCAATAGGTTCATAGCCAAGAAAAAGAGAGTAAGTGTCACAAAGCACATTACTTTCAGCCAATTGGTTGTTTTTTTGGTCAATGACCGGGAAGTATATTAAAAAAATATACGCGAGCTGA
Organism: Turnera subulata; assembly: GCA_028386065.3. NCBI lineage: Eukaryota > Viridiplantae > Streptophyta > Magnoliopsida > Malpighiales > Passifloraceae > Turnera > Turnera subulata. Next base: position 97,994 of record JAKUCV010003353.1, on the reverse strand, counting down.
ATACATGATTAGAAGACGTTAGCTCAAGTCGCCTTCTATCTTATACAAGAAACATGATAAACACAATAGGACAGTACATGACAGGGGATCAAAGTCCCGAACATAGAAAAACTGAAAACAGGCTGAGATGCAACTGAAACGAAAAACAATCATGTCTCGGAGAGAGGCTCGGTCAGTGAGGTTGGGGAGGAACCGTCCGCCGGTCCACGTCCATACTGGAGCTGGACGCGCCGGGAGAGAAGATTAGGCGGTGGCACTCTTCGCCCAGGACCACGGTTGTGTGGTTTTGGGATTTTCGAGAACGGGGGGCGGGGGTCGGTTTGGTTGAAGTTCGAGGAGACGACTGGGTAGTTGGCTGAGACAATACCTGGACGGGGAATAGGTCCAATGTGAGTCAGGGAGATTTCAGGAGTAGACAAGTGGGGTTGGGCATTGGACACATCGCTCAGGGTTTGTCTTTTAGGGTTGTCCTTTGTGAGTTTAGGGATTTTCACCGGTTGAGACTTTTTCGTGGATTGTTTCTGGAGTCGGTTGTGAAGTTTGCTTTTGGATTTATTGATAGACTCCTCCCCGAGGAAGTCTAGATGTGTAGGTAAGGCAGGGGGTTGGTGCTCAATGGAAGGTGGTGGTGGCGGATGAGGTTCCGGAACATCAGTCTTCATAGGCAGGACATTTTGTAAGGTTGGTGTGGATAGGGGAGGTGCAACAGGCTTGGGGAGGATGGCCGCCTCCCGGTCGTCTGGTCGAGCATTACTCAGAAGCTGAAATCGGTTGGATGGACGCCCAAGGTTGTGAGGCATTGGGGGGACATGAGTGCCAGTGAATTGATGCCGGGGGGGACGCCTCGAAAATCTTGGCGCATTCATCCATTCACCCCGTCCGTCGGCGGACGTGGTAACCGACCTCCCAGCTACCATCGGAACTTCTGGTGGTGGCGTGGTTGCCTCATTCTGTGAGTGCGGAGCATCCGGGAAAGCTAATACATTATGGTCAAGTTTACCATACACATAACAGATATCGGGCAAGCCTTCATAGCTAACCTTTAAAAGTTCTCCTTCGAGGTGGACCGTACCCGGCAATGGCTTTGTCAAATCAAGACACATAACAATTCTAGCAAATTTTGCTCTACTAGGATTAGAGGAATTACCGTCAAGTCTGATTGTCCTCCCCACCATGTTACCAAGATGGCGGAGGATCCGGGAGTGGTAGCGGTTGGTGGAGAAGTCTGGAAATTGGATCCACGTCACTGTCGAATCAATCTTGCCGGTGGACGCACGAAAGGTTGGTGTCCAGTGTTGGACACTAAGCACACTGCGGTATATGAGCCAGGGTCCATCGGTTAAGGCATGAATGTAGTCCTTTCCTTCCCAAAATCGCAGCACATAGAAGTTATTTTCCAGGTCTACTATCTTGAACGGTCCAGTTGGTTTCCAAAGATTTTGCAAATTAGTATGCAACGCTTTGAAACCAATAGGGCGTCCGAACAATTTAACTATCACAGCATTCTCCCATGGCTTATCTAGACGAGCTTTAAATGGATCGGATAATTCTAGATTTGCCACTCCGTTTGTATGAGAAACAAACAAATCGCCATCCTCAAATTCGGCTTCACCTTCGACTTCCCAAGGATCCTCTTGGTATAGAGGATTGGCCCCAGCAAGGAGTGAGTCTCTATAAGAGGGACGTTCGGCCTCCATGAGATCGTCGGTATTCACAACATCGGGAGCTTGGTCGGCCAGCGGGGGTGGTGGGGGCGTGCTGGTAGGTTCGGGGGCTGCCGTCTCAAATGGGGGAGGTGGCGCCACCACTTCTACGGATGGAGCTCTGGCCTCAACGTGCATGGCGGTGGTGTCCTCCCCTACCTGCACGGTGGTGACGGTGGAGGGGCTGGATATCATCAGTGGAGGGGATGGCTGCGGCGACGTCGCCCAAGGAGAGGGCGTCAGTTGTCGTCGGTCGCCGGTGGTTGGGGGAGCAGCTCCACTGTCTCGTGATCGGGATCGTCGCCGTTGGGCGGGGCTGCTGTTGGGGAGCTGGTGACGGTCCGAGCTGGAGTCGCTGTCGACGTCAGACTCCATGCCCTCCTGTGGCTCGCCCACGGCCGTGACGACCGGAGCGCTGGTGGCAGCAGGTGGCACGCGCGCTGGAGGCGCGACGCGTGGGGTCGTTGTTGTCTTCAAGCTAGAGCTGCTGGTGCGGGACCGTCGGGGTCGAGGCTTGGTGGAAGGGTCTGGTGGCAAGGCGTCACACGGGAGAAGATCTATCTCCTTCAGCCGTGCATGGCCTCGCCGGAGAAGATCGGGATCTAAACGGTAAATGGTTTTTCTTTTTTTTTTTATCTGTGTTTGGCACTGTAGCTCGAGAGAGAGCCAGAAAAAAAGATTCAGCCAGTTGGTTGTTAACAGTGTTATCAGAACCGGACCGGACCGCCGGTCCGACCGGTTCGACCGCGATTCGTGGGGTAAAACGGGTTTTTAAGGTGATTGGACCAGGCAAGGAAGCGGCCCGGAAAAAATCGAATGAACCGCCCGGTTTTTTGATGACTCGTAGGAACCGGCAAAAACCCGGGAACCAGACAGTTCGCTGCTCCAAACAAAATAAAATAATTTCTTCACCAATTTTCTTTCCCAAATCACGCATTTGGTTTGGAAAGACTTACTTTCTCTCTCTCTCTCACTCTCTCTCCCAAAACGGGAAAGAAAATTGGGAAAAATCCTAAATTCCCAATCTGATTTCAATCTCCCTCTCCTATTCAAGCCACCATATATCAAGCAAGCAGAGCACCAACGATAGTGTTCTCTCCATCAATTTCTAATTTCTAAGTGAACGGTGAGTCTTTTCTGCTTTTTTTGTGTTTTAAATAGGTCATGTTTACTTGTGATGAACTGGCTTGCTCATGCTTTTATCAAATGATCTTCTTCACTTATGCTTCCTATCGGTGCTATCATGCTCATTCTTTTATGTTTTGGTGAATTGTGCTTTGGGTAAGACCCCCACGTGGGTAAGCCACCAAGATTTTTCTTCTTTCTTTTTTTCTTGGCCTGCTATGAAGATTGCCACGTTCATGCCTTTAAAAATTAAAAAACACTTTGGCTGAAGTCAGTTAAAGTTAAACAAGTGTATACTTAGGCTAATTAATCAAATCTTGGCAAATCCATCAAGGCGCACCTTGCATTTTAAATTGTACAACCAAAAATCCTCTCAAACTCAGTTTAATAGCACCTGCCATTTCTTTTAATTATTTAGTTTTGCTTTAATAGCACCTGCCATTTCTTTAATTATTTTGTTTTGCTTTAATTTCTTGTCTCCTGCAAGTTTATTAGTTAAAAATTTATAGCTAATAATGATGGTAATCAACTATGTTATTAATTTTTTGTATTTGATATTTACTTTTCTTTAGCTATTATTTATTAAAATATATATATGTGATTATCAAACTTTTTAAATTTGTAGATGAATTAAACATAAACAATCTTGATATTGATGATGAGAATGAAGATGCCAATGAGAATGAATTGGGAGGTGAAGGTGGTATTTCATTGGGAGGAGGCTATCAAAGTAATTTATTTGGTGATCCAGCAGCAAGTTCTCACTCAGGAGGCTTATTTGAGAGAAGCCAGTGGGATCATCTTTAGAATTGTTATCTTTTTATAAATGTATCATATTATTATTATTACTTTTATCTAGTACATTTATGTTGTTGGATTATTATGACTTTGGATGTGTTTAAATCATGGTCAGAAACTATTTTGTAATTTCAACAGGATTGCGTTTTTATTTTTTTTGAAATGGAATTTTATAAATGAAATAACTAGAGTACATGTACTGGTGTACATGCCTGCAATAGGTAAATCATCAACAAATTCTGATTATTTTGAGGGGATATCACTATTCCGGTTCACTTAATTGAACCTCCCTGTTCGACCATTTGAACCTCCGATCGGACCAGTGAACCTTGATTAGCAGCCTTCAACGGTTCTATGGCCGGTCCGGTTCTCATAACACTGGTTGTTAAACTTGAAGAATGGTAGCTTGAAGAAGTGTGAAACTCTCGTTGTTGGAAGATGATAGTCTCTCGAGAAGCAAATATTTTCTTCTTTTTTTTTTTTTGGTCAAGAACATACTGCATCTTCACCATTCACCAATATGGATTTTGAATGATTGGTTCTCTCTTCTTGCAATGAATGTCATGTCACAATCATAATTATTTCATTGGAAGGAAGAGAATGAGGGAAGGGGACTCTGTCAATATTTGGGGGCAAAGTTACGACAAGATAGGGAAAGACAAGTCCAACAACATTTTAGATAAAGCTTAGCGAAGAAAATATAAACTGGCGGATGCTTTATGATTACGAAGAAAATATATGCTAGGGGACTACTTTTCAATTTTTTTTTTTTCCATCCTGAAATTGACAATGTGTCGAGAGACCTTTCCACTTTGGGGATTTTCTTTGGGGTCCAAACCACTTTGGGGATTCGATGTAGTCAACATTTTACACCATGTGATTTTTCTGAAAAAAATAATAATTTGGTAAGCCTATATTCCATTTTTCTAGAGGTTTTTAATTTAAACTTAAGAAAGTAAACAAGTAAGATGGACGGAAGACGTTTTTCTTGCTAAAAAATAAAAATTCAAGATACCTCAATTTCGTTTTTTTTTTTAATTTAGAAGGGCATTATTGTTTTAAACTTAAGTTTGAGGGGATTAAAAAAATTCTACAAAAAAAGAGTACGAAGGGATAAAAATAATTAACCCATTTGGAAGATGATAGTCTCTCCAGTATTAATTTGATGTAGAATTTCTCTTTGGACAGCTACCAACAAAGTCAAAAGAGTTTGAAACTTCAATAGAAATCAGCCAACAGTTTTGTGGCTATGGTTTCGTATCCGACATTGCTGTTAGAATATAAATTAGTTTTTTTTTTTTGTCGAAGAATATAAATTAGTCTTAAGCTTTATCCATTGAAATGGTTACACGATACCAAAATCATTATAAGTAAACGGTCAAGTCGCACCTCCCTCCGTGAACATTAATGGAGACATTGAAATTAATACGATGATCCAAATCCTTAGAAGTGAGTGGGCCAGTTTTTGAGAATGTATAACAAATAATTTTTTTGTTAAAATATATAACAAATATTTTGAGACGCCCCGACCCGTATTTACCGTACACGGTAAACACGTGTCGGAACTGTGACAACTCAACCCAACAAAGCCCAACAGACAGCGTATAAAACAACAAACTAGCCAACGGCCCAATAACAAAACTGAAACCCGGCCCTTCGGCCCAACAAGGAACTCGTCACCCGAACCCCGGGGACATCAACAACAACCATCCGGCCCAATGGCCCAACTACAACATATACACAACAGAAGACTTAACGATATGCACAGCGGAAGACTTTTAACTCACACGACAACATATGTAAAGCCCAATGCAACCAATAGATCCGAGTCCTGTCCGAGGGTACGCTTCAGCTCGACCTGTACGTTCCTGCACTACAAGCAACTCATCCTACGGGATGAAACCCCGCAGGCGAGGGGTGAGTCCGAAGCGCTCACCGACGAAAGATAAACAGAGATATATAATCAACCGTAATACTTTCGAAGTAATACATCCATCAAGTAGAAGAATTTAACGCAAACAACACGACAGAGGAATCCAACACAAACATCACAACGGAGGAAACCAACACAAACAACACGGCAGAGGAAACCAACACAAACATCACAACAGAGGAAACCAACACAAACAACACGACAGAGGAATCTTACTAAATCATATCAAAGCCAAGACCAAAAGAATACTTATTAATTTTTATTACCAATTTTATCTTCCGGGCCCCGTCATTGGACAAGCTAGGGTCGTACCTGGTTATTAACTAATTCTGGATGCCAGGCCCCACCACAATCCGGGATCAACATCCTCATATCTCAAATCCGGGATCAACATCCCAATATCACAAATCCGGGATCAACATCCCAATATCTCAAATCCGGAATCAACATCCCAATATCACAAATCCGGGATCAACACCCCAACCAACTAACCCACTGGCCATGACACCACAGAACTACTCTCTAACCATCTAGTCGTACCACTACTTTCCAAGTGACTATTATACCATCATCTCAAATTCAATCCGATTCCATTACTCTTTCATCAGTTATCCAATTTCCAATTTCCTCAGATTAATACAAATCTCACTCAATCAACAATCTCATATCACCAATCTTTCACATCAAACAGTTCAACAATATTTCCAACACAACAACACAGGACTAACACGTTTCTACAACAGCATCAACAATTCCATAGCAATCAAGTAACAGTCAACAATCATTCCAGCAGATCAAACAAACAACAAAAATACACAAACCACAAAAATACACACACAGCATTACGGGCACATATCAGGGTTTATCCATCCTCACCTGGTATGTCTCTGAAACTGCTATCCGGTCAAATCTCGATACCCTATATGTACATATAGGAACACAATAATCACTCATAATGCACAACAAAATGATTATGCATGATACCGATTTTAGAAATTGTTACACGACTTGTCTTATACCAAGTCTAATTCTTATTATTTCCATGTTTTTCTTTAATATGAAATCAACTTCTTTAATCGATATACCAGTCATACTCGATCTTTAAGTTGAAAACTGAAACCGAGCTCCAAGCCGATATCCCGGCCCTTTAGCCCTTTGTCGATAAGGAAAAACATAAACATATTAAAAATACATATAGAGATATATATACACGTATATTTTCACATAAATCGATACTAGATTATACGTATATCTAGTGTGACCATATTTATACATATATAGTAGGTAATTCCCATTATACGTATATTTATGTGATAAATAAAGTTGTAACTTCTTTATTTAGCTAAACATAATTTAGTAGGTTATATATATATATATAGTCATTTATATGTATGTGTTTATAATTCATCAATAATCATATTTATATTTTAGGCTTACATTTGACAACTAAATCAAGTAAATAGGTATAACTGAACCTTTAATTATTAACAGTCCAAGTATAAATTAAATAAACCGGAATCTAAATATTATAGGCCTTTTAATAGTCCAAACAGAAATAAAATTATAAATCAAGTTACAGAACATAAATAGAATTAAAGGTTAGTATTTGATTAATTAAATTAAATTTTTATTTTAATTAAAACAATTAGAGTCCGGGTTCGTTAACGTTGTTCGGGTTTCGTTATTAGAGTTTGGGGTCCGNTATATATATATATAGTCATTTATATGTATGTGTTTATAATTCATCAATAATCATATTTATATTTTAGGCTTACATTTGACAACTAAATCAAGTAAATAGGTATAACTGAACCTTTAATTATTAACAGTCCAAGTATAAATTAAATAAACCGGAATCTAAATATTATAGGCCTTTTAATAGTCCAAACAGAAATAAAATTATAAATCAAGTTACAGAACATAAATAGAATTAAAGGTTAGTATTTGATTAATTAAATTAAATTTTTATTTTAATTAAAACAATTAGAGTCCGGGTTCGTTAACGTTGTTCGGGTTTCGTTAAGGATGCATATGGTCATAAGGTTCGGGTTTACCCAACGGATCCATTTCTGGGCTCGCCGGAAAATTCCCGGGATGCCGGAATCCTCGCCGGAATCACTGTTCACGGCAGCAAAGGATGTACACGGTTACTGTTCACGCAGTCCAACACTCCATGCCTATGTTCCATTCATCATCACATCCCCAACAACACTGTACCCGCTATCAGCACCACCAGAAACCCAAAGCACAACCATCATTCCAATCACAGTAACAACACAAGGTCACAACGAAAAACAAAAACCACAAGACCCGATTAGCTCATCCGTTCATGAAGGGAATAAAAAGAAAGAAGGATGAGGAACAAGGATTAAAAAGAATCGGGTTCAGGAAGGGAATAAAAAGAAAGAAGGAAGAGGAACAAGGATCGTGGTCAGGCTTACCCACACGTCCCTGCCGTCGGCAACGAATAGAGCAGGAGTGACGACGGCGGCTTTGATCGGTAGCAGAGGAAAAGAGAGAAGATTTGGGAAGAGGGAAGGCACAAGAGAATCAATGCTTCTCTGCTCCTTGTCGGTGACGGAGACACGAGCACAGAGAAGAAGAGGAAGGCATCGGCGTCAGACGGCCTCGACGAGGCAGAGACCGGATCTCCTGTGCATGGTGGCAGCGACATCATTTAGCTTCAGCGGCAGAGGAAGGAGGAGCAGCGGCGGACTCGGGCGGCTGCGGGTCCCTCCACGGCAGCAGCTCGATCGGCGATGGTGCGGCAGGAACAACACGCCGTGGCAGAGGAGATGGTGTGGCTGCTAGCGGCGGTGTCTGTGGAAGGAGAAGACTGAGGCTCACAGCAGTGGCGGAAACAAAAGGGATGCAAGGAGGAGGTGGAGATGTGAGGCGGCAGAGGCAGAGGTGATGGTGGGTTGAGGGGGAGGCGACGGTTGGCTTGGTGGTGGACGGCGGCGTGAGTGTGGAGGAAGGAAGAAGGAAAGAAAAGAAAAAGAAAAGAGAGGAGGAAGGTAGCAAATGATTCGCAGGGAGAGATGAAGACATGAGGGATCGGTGGGGAAGTGGGGAAGAGGAAGAGGGAAGGAGGAAGAAATTAAAGGGAAGAAGAAGAGAAGAGACAAAGTGGAAAAAAAGAAAAGAAAAGATGGGAGGGGCCGGCAAGGGTTCACGGGAAAGAAAAAAAAGAAGAAGGCGGGCCGGCAGCTAAAGGAAAAGGGAATGGAGAAAAGAAAGAAAAAAGAGAAAAGAGAGAGAAGAGGAAGAAAAGAAAAGAAGGAAAGGAAGAGGGGCGGGGCAAACCGTAATTTTCCGTCCCAAGTCCAAAAATTATGACTTGGGCTCGGAAAATCCGATTAATCCTCCTGAGCATCGACCAACTCTCGGAACTGAAAACCGAGGCTCGGTTAGTTAGGAAGATACTCCCGAGCGCGGGAAAACTCTCGGTTTTGAAAAACGACCCCCGATTTACCTTGAATTAATTACCCAAGATTAATTCATTCGGTAAATCACTGTATAACGACTTTAACAGTCCCGGTAAAAATCCAAATTTTACCCGGACTGTTACATATTTGGTTAATCAAATAATTTCAAATTAAATTCTTTGGACCATTCCAGCCAGACATGGAGATTATTCTAAAATGCACATTGAGGTTCTATTTTTTTTTTTAAAAAAAAGAGTAAAGACAGTTTTATTTTTAAAATCAAGACCAACCCAAAGTATTTTTATGTAGTTTGCCTCCGAAGTTTATTGGTAAGTTTTGCTGATAAAGTAGATTAATTTTTCAAGTTGATTTTTGTTTCCTAATTAAATCTCATATAACTTTGTGAGGAATGTTAAGAGGATTAATTATATTTAGTCCTCCCCTTAACTTTAGTTTGAAACAACTAACAACTCGCAATTTAAATTTTTTTCTACAATTCATCACGTGGACTTTAGTCCAAAAGCAAATCACCACCTGAACTAAAGGCAGTAAACTATCCAAAAAAAAAAGAGTAACACACCTATTGGTTTATTTCGGCTAGAATTAGTCAGGTTAAACTTAGCTTTTGATTTTCTACGTATATGAGGACTCGAACCCGAGACCTCACTTAAGTGGAATCAAGTCGCTTATCACTTAGACCAACCCTATATTGGTGAATTCAACTTGTTTTAGATTAATATTGTTCAATTATGCAATATATTCTATATCGATTGATTCAATAAAGAACCTAAATAATCAAATATTAAGTTTTCCACCTATTGTAACTAAACAGAAAGCAAAGTTGATACCGATAAATGAAAACTTTGAATTAGAGTGATACATGAGTAAATGCTACTTTTAATTTAATTCTTCACACGACCAAAATATTTATGGTGGTGAGTTGATTTGTTGGCGCCGAAGTTTAAAAACTTGTGCTGGGATGGTTTAGTTGAAACGTCCCGACCCGTATTTACCGTACATGGTAAGCACGTGCCGGAACTGTACAACAGTAAATATAACAAGTAACACAGCCCAATGGCCCAAAGACAATGTCAATGAATAAATCAAAGAAACAGGCCCAACGGCCTAATGTAATCAAAATCAACATAAGAAATCTGGCCCATCGGCCCAATAACAAACACACGTCACCCAAACCCGGGAACCCCAAACATGGCACAGCGGAAGCAAATTTTAATCTCATTATCAACTTATGCAAAACCTGATGTAACCTAATGGATCCGAGTCCTGTCCGAGGGATAACGCCGCAGCCTGTCTGGAATGCATCATACCTGAACCACAAATAACTCAACCTACGGGATGAAAGCCCGCAGGTGAGGTGTGAGTCCGAAGTGCCCACCGGGTAAAACCCATAAGCAAATATACATATACAACAACCGTAAATTCCCAAGTCACATCACCAACAATTAACAAAGGTTCTCACGAACCTTAAATGACACACACGTGATTCTAGACACGCTATTCCAATTTTATTATCAGGGCCCCTATCACAAGTTAAATGATGGTCGTCGCCTGGTAGTCAAGCTAGCTAGCCCGTGGACCCCGCCCTGGTACCTCCACATAAAACTGGCACAGACAGGGAGCAGACCCCAAGCACACTCTCCCCGAGCACCATAAAATAAGACTACCATCTGGCTGTTCCAACATTTAACTGTGACTTACTAGATGTCTAAGTGTTTCCATTTTATTATTTTCTTTCCCCTCGACTAGTTACTACATTTCTATCATCCAACCATTATCTCATTATCCCGAGCAGACTCGCAGCCTCTCCGCTCATCTGGATAATAATCAATACCAAACTGTCATCACATAATAGTACCCCCGGTACTCAACTCACACAATTCTACTGAAGCGCCCCGACCCGTATTTACCGTACACAGTAAACACGTGCCGGAACTATTCATTTTGATAGAACAGACAGTACAACGTGCAAATATTACACAACAACAACTATTTAATACAACCGTCACCCATACTCGGGGACCATTATTCAATCCAGTCACAGTGCTCAACAGCAACAGCAGATAGTATCAGTAATATATATCACAGGAATTCAGCAACACAGCATCATATATCATACAGCAGCGGAAGACTTATGCACATGCAGCGGAGGTATGGATCCGGAGTCAGGTGGAGAAGAAAGCAGCAGCCATCGAACATCGTACCTGAACTACGTAGCAACTTAACCTACGGGTTGAAACCCCGCAGGCGAGGGGTGAGTCCGAAGTGCTCACTGACGAAGGATAAACAGTGATATGCAAGCAACCGTAATACTCAAAAGCAATCACAGACAAGCAATAACATATCTCAACAACTGAGCCAAGGCCAAAAGAATATTTATTTTTATTACCAACTTTATCTTCCGGGCCCCCGTCACTGGACAAGCTAGGGTCGTACCTGGTTATCAATTAATTCCGAATGCTAGGTCAAGAACCAATCCACATCTCAAAACCCAGATATTTGGTATATCCAAACCACTGGGTATTCGGTATACCCCAACCTCAGGCAACATGCCAACCGGATATTTGGCATATCCGAGCCACTGGTATTTGGTATACCCTAACCACATGCAACAAGCCAAACGGATATTCGGTATATCCGAACCACTGGGTATTTGGTATACCCTAACCACAGGCAAAAGCCAAACAAACCAAGTAACCGACCATAACATCCCAAAATTAATTTTCAAACCATCGGGTCGTACCTCTACTTTCCACATGACAATTATATCATCATCTCATAACAATTCCAGTTTAAGTTCCAATTTCCTTTTCTCAATTTTCCACAGTCAACAGTTCAACATCAATCTTAGCATATTATCCACAGAATCAATATCACAGCCCAACGGCAACAATAATATCCACAACAGTCAATCAGCCAACAATCAACAGTTCAGCAGTTCAATCGAACAACAAAGCACACAAAGTATTACAGGCAACATAACAAGGGTTATCCATCCTCACCTTAGCCGATAATCAATTATGGAATTGTCCAGCAAATTCCAAGTCCGGTTCCTCAGCAAATTGCTCGTTATCAACTCCTATATCAATCAAATAATATGCACTCATAAGATGGAATGCAAATGCCATGCTAATACTGTATACCGGAAAATAGACACTAACTCGGCTCGGTTATTCCCCCGGGTTAATTTTTCCATTATCATCGTCATTTACCATTTACTTCAAGTGCCAAAATACCATTCTACACTTACTCCTATACCCGGATATTATTCCGGTATAATACTTTGAAAATACCCTTTCCATAATTATTTCTTAAGTATGTACTTTCCAAAATACTATTTCTACAA
>JAKUCV010003353.1:72994-83561 GCA_028386065.3 Turnera subulata | reverse complement strand
TGAATTGTCCTCTCTGACTGTCCGTCTGTCTGAGGATGAAAAGCAGTACTGAAACTCAGCTTCGTCCCCAAAGCTGTTTACAGACTCTTCCAAAACCGCGATGTGAATCTCGGATCCCTGTCTGAGACTATGGACTTAGGAATTCCATGTAGCCTCACAATCTCTGCAACGTACTGCTTCGCCAACTTATCCAAGGTGTCTGTCTGTCGAATGGGAAGAAAATGGGCCGATTTTGTAAGTCGATCAACGATAACCCAGATGGCATCATGCTGTCTCCGGGTCAACGGTAATCCAACCACAAAATCCATGGTAATCATCTCCCACTTCCACTCTGGTACTGACAAAGATCTCATTTTCCCTGCTGGAGCCTGATGCTCAGCTTTCACTTGCTGGCAAGTGATGCACTTAGCAACATACTCAGCTACATCCCTCTTCATACGTGGCCACCAGAAATGACTCCTCAAATCCTGATACATCTTGGTGCTCCCGGGATGCATAGCGTACGGTGTCATATGTCCTTCTTCTAGAATCTGACTGCGTAGGTCACCAACACTGCGTACACATAGACGCTTTCCTAGCATCAGTGCACTATCCTCGGCTATGTGGAACTTATCTTCCTTCCCACTACGGATTGCTTCCTTCAGCTTGATCAGGTCGGGATCTCCATCTTGTAACTCCACAATCCAACCTCTCAGGTTAGACTTGACTTCAATATGTGTCAACAAAGCTCCTGTCTCCTCAACTGACAAGTCTACTCCCATCTTCCTTAACTCGATGAGTGAGGACATCGAGTAGGTCGTGGAAGCATCTTCTGGCTGTCTCTGACTCAAAGCATCTGCTACAACATTAGCTTTTCCAGGGTGATACTCGATAGTACAATCATAATCATTCAGCAACTCAACCCAACGTCTTTGTCGCAGGTTAAGCTCCTTCTGAGTCATGATGTACTTGAGGCTCTTATGATCTGTGAAGATCCAGCATCTCTCTCCAAACAGATAATGTCGCCAGATCTTTAAAGCAAGGATCACTGCGGCCATCTCCAGATCATGTGTCGGGTAGTTCTTCTCATGCGGTCTCAACTGCCTCGAAGCATAGGCAATCACTCGGCCTTCTTGCATCAGAACTGCTACCAAACCAAGACCTGAAGCATCACAAAACAACACATACTCCACTCCTGGCTTAGGCACTGTCAAAACTGGCGCTGATGTCAACTTCTCCTTCAGTTCATCAAAACTCTTTTGGCAGGCATCACTCCAAACAAATGCTTGATCTTTCTTTAACAGCTTGGTCATAGGACTAGCTATCAAAGAAAAACCCTCGATGAATCTCCGGTAATATCCTGCAAGGCCAAGGAAACTTCTGACTTCTGGTACTGTCTTGGGCGGCTCCCACTCTAGAACAGCTTTTACTTTGGCAGGATCAACCTTAATCCCATCCCCGGATACAACATGTCCAAGGAATGCAACTTCTTCAAGCCAGAACTCGCACTTGCTGAACTTAGCATACAACTCCTTCTCTCGCAACCCCTGAAGCACTACCCTCAGGTGCTCTTCATGTTCTTCCCGGTTCTTGGAGTAGATCAAGATGTCATCGATGAAGACTACCACAGACTTATCCAAGAACTCGTTCAAGACCAAGTGCATCAAACAAATGAAAACTGTTGGTGCATTGGTCAAGCCAAAAGGAACCACTGTGAACTCAAAGTGACCATACCGAGTGCGGAAGGCTGTCTTCGGTATGTCCTTCTCTGAAATCTTGACCTGATGGTAGCCAGATCGAAGATCAATCTTAGAAAATATAGTAGCTCCCTGTAACTAATCGAAAAGATCATCAATCTTAGGAAGTGGATACTTATTCTTCACTGTCACCTTGTTCAGCTGTCGGTAGTCCACACACATGCGCAAACTACCATCATTCTTCTTCACGAAGAGGACTGGTGATCCCCAAGGTGAAGTACTAGGTCTGATGAAACCTTTCTCTAACAGCTCATCCAACTGTTTCTTCAACTCCTAAAGTTCTGTTGGTGCCATCCGATATGGTGCCATCGAGATAGGTGTCACTCCAGGCATCAAATCGATGGTGTACTCAACTTCCCTGACAGGTGGCAATCCTGGCAAATCCTCCGAAAGCACATCTGGAAACTCCCTCACAACCATGATGTCCCCCAAAACCGGAGTCTGAACTTCTTCACCCTTGGCATGGGTCAACAAAGCATCTGGACCCAATGGCTTTATCCCAATATCCTGATTAGTAGAGATACTACATGTGGTAGCAGCTCTCCCAATACCTGTCAACAAAATCTTATGTCCGCCCTCGGAAGTCAACAGCACTTCCTTGGTCCGACAGTTCACCATAGCACTGTACTTGGACAACCAATCCATCCCCAATATGATATCAAAACCTCCCATGTTCATCACGATCAACCGTGCAAGAAAAATCTCGCTATCATATGAAAGCGAAACGTCTCTGCACACATGAGTTAACCTGACTACTATACCCGCAGGTAACCTAACTCTCATTGGACAAGCCAAACTCTCTCCCGTACAGTTGTGTAGTATTGTAAAACTTTGCGCAATAATGAATGTATAAGCAGTACCACCAAAAACTGTAAGGTACCTGCTATGACATCAACGTCTAGGTGACCTCCAGCATGCTGATTCCCTCCAACCAGATCCATTCGTCTTACCCTATATGAGAATGTATATGCATGCATATTATACTAACTCATGACAGACTGTGCACAAATAATCACAGCAACACCCAAGGACCTACTGCCCGCTCCGATACCAAACTGAAGCGCCCCGACCCGTATTTACCGTACACAGTAAACATGTGCCGGAACTATTCATTTTGATAGAACAGACAGTACAACGCGCAAATATTACACAACAGCAACTATTTAATACAACCGTCACCCATACTCGGGGACCATTATTCAATCCAGTCACAGTGCTCAACAGCAACAGCAGATAGTATCAGTAATATATATCACAGGAATTCAGCAACACAGCATCATATATCACACAACAGCAGAAGACTTATGCACATGCAGCGGAGGTATGGATCCGGAGTCAGGTGGAGAAGAAAGCAGCAGCCATCGAACATCGTACCTGAACTACGTAGCAACTTAACCTACGGGATGAAACCCCGCAGGCGAGGGGTAAGTCCGAAGTGCTCACCGACGAAGGATAAACAGTGATATGCAAGCAACCGTAATACTCAAAAGCAATCACAGACAAGCAATAACATATCTCAACAACTGTGCCAAGGCCAAAAGAATATTTATTTTTATTACCAATTTTATCTTCCGGGCCCTCGTCACTGGACAAGCTAGGGTCGTACCTGGTTATCAATTAATTCCGGATGCTAGGTCAAGAACCAATCCACATCTCAAAACCCAGATATTTGGTATATCCAAACCACTGGGTATTCGGTATACCCCAACCTCAGGCAACATGCCAACCGGATATTCGGCACATCCGAGCCACTGGGTATTTGGTATACCCTAACCACAGGCAATAAGCCAAACGGATATTCGGTATATCCGAACCACTGGGTATTTGGTATACCCTAACCACAGGAAAAAGCCAAACAAACCAAGTAACCGACCATAGCATCCCAAAATTAATTTTCAAACCATCGGGTCGTACCTCTACTTTCCACATGACAATTATATCATCATCTCATAACAATTCCAGTTTAAGTTCCAATTTCCTTTTCTGAATTTTCCACAGTCAACAGTTCAACATCAATCTCAGCATATTATCCACAGAATCAATATCACAGCCCAACGGCAACAATAATATCCACAAAAGTCAATCAGCCAACAATCAACAGTTCAACAGTTCAATCGAACAACAAAGCACACAAAGTATTACAGGCAACATAACAAGGGTTATCCATCCTCACCTTAGCCGATAATCAATTATGGAATTGTCCAGCAAATTCCAAGTCCGGTTCCTCAGCAAATTGCTCGTTATCAACTCCTATATCAATCAAATAATATGCACTCATAAGATGGTATGCAAATGCCATGCTAATACTGTATACCGGAAAATAGACACTAACTCGGCTCGGTTATTCCCCCGGGTTAATTTTTCCATTATCATCGTCATTTACCATTTACTTCAAGTGCCAAAATACCATTCTACACTTACTCCTATACCCGGATATTATTCCGGTATAATACTTTGAAAATACCCTTTCCGTAATTATTTCTTAAGTATGTACTTTCCAAAATACTATTTCTACAAATTATTTTTCACCATATATATACTCCCAAAATTATTTTCCGTATGCCATATATTTTTCCAAAATTTATATTTTTCCATTAATTCCACAATTATATTTTCCTTCCCAAAATTAATTTTTCCAGAATTATTATTCTTTCTTTTTTTTTTTAATTTCGGCCTGGGCCAAAACTAAGCCCAATCCTAAGTCAAACCATTAATCCCCTAGCTTAACCCAAACTCCAAACCCAGCCCACAACCAGCCTATACCCTAGTCCACACCCAAATTGTGCCCAAGCCCAACCCACAACCGGGTCAACCCCAGGTCAACAGGCGTGACCCGGGTCCTAACCCAGCCACGGGCGGGTCATACCCAACACAACCGGGTCACCGGTCGGATCCATCTAGGCGCACGGGCTCACCTCGGTAATGGGGGCGACGGCGCGACGAACAGGCGAGGCGTACGGGGCGAGCGACGGCGAGGAGAACGCGACCCAGAACGGCACCTCGTCGGGTTCGTCTCCACTGGCGACGCCGTCGGCTCCTCAGGATGGCGACGGTGCAGCGAAGGCAGGAGGAGAAAGAGGAAAGGGTGGGGGCGAGTGCTGGTGGTGGTGGCTCCGGTGGTGGTCGGTGGTGCTGTCTCGGGGAGGAAGAAAACGAAAAAGAAAAGAGGAGGAAGAAGATGGTGATGACGTGGCAGTAATGTGTGTTGTGTTTCTTGTTGTGTTTCTTTTTTTTTTTTTCAAATGAATTGCAGGAAACGATCTTGCAGGGGAGGAAGAGAAGAGATGGTGATGATGGTGTGAAGATATGCAGGGGAGTTGAGTTTAAGTAGGTAACAAGGATCACTGGTTTATCACAAGTATAATAGGTAGTTCACAGGTTGAATAGGAATTGGCGGCTGAATAATTGAACTTCAATTATGTAGTTACTATGCTGCATGTGAGGTGTGACCCACCTGGACCAGAAAATATCTAATTAACCCACTTATCCTTATTTCTGGTCCGATAACTCGAGGATTAACCCGACTTTTCCGAAGATTCCTGGACCCGGAAAAATCCCAACTTTGGTCCGTAAAATCCGCAGAAAAATCCCGATCGTGGGACAAGGCTCGGTTTTAGAATCCAAAGCTCGATTTACCACAATTTAATTACCCAAGATTAAAAATCAATGGTAAATTACTGTAAATTAACTTAAACAGTCCCGGTAAAAATGAAATTTTTACCGGGGCTGTTACATCTACAGTCAACAACAGCAATAGTCTTACTTATATCCACAATTCCAGCATCATCAATAATATCAACAACAACAATTATCAACTTAATTCATCACACAACAACCATACACAGCCACAAAGTTTCATACCGACAAATATCACATATAGCAAACAAACAACAATTTGATACCACGGGGAGTATATAAATATTTACTTAACCTCATCTTAGCCGATAAATTCCTCTGGATACTCCTCTGGTTCCGGTTCCACGTGCTCATTCACGTTATCAAACCCTATATATAATTAATAACAAATATATGGTCACACAAATGCACAATAAATATGATATGCATGTGATTATTATTCCGTCAATCATACCCGGTCAATATTCTCGTATAAATATTATTTCTAAAATTATATATATATATCCTTTCTCCACAAATTATTACATATCGTGTATATATATATGTGGATATTATTCCGGTATTATACTTTGATAATACCCTTTTCCTAATTATTTCATGGAAATCATTACTTATTATAACGTATATTCCTTCCTCTATTTTATTTTATTATTATTATTTCTTTTTCAAAACTATCAAATTATTATTGTCTGAATATGACCTTGACCATTTAATTATTCTCCAACTTAAAATAATCAAGTCATTAATCCCATAAACCGTTAGCAAAGTTATTAGTCATATCAATTGATTTATTCATCAGATTATTAATCCACAAATAGAATTATTAATTATATTATTAACGGTATTGATTAATTGGTGTTTATATTATTCTGGGAGCATAAATCAAATCCTAGTCATGGTTCTAAATTAAAGAAATCATTATCACTTTAGCACAATATAACTTATCCTGTTCATTTATTCAATCAACCATTAAACTTACCAAAACCTCGGTTAGTTATATAATCCAAACTAATAGCCATAATAGTTTCCAGGTTCAAGGTTGGGTCCAAACGTTTCAGCCCATGGACCAAACCAAGACCATAAACCCATTGCAATATTAATTGTAAGCCCATCACATGTGAGTTAACTCACCCTTAACTCGCTGAAATCTAACTCGGCAGCAACTGTGAAGGTTGAAGACAACCTGGACAGCGGCACGACGGGGCGAAAACGAGGCGAGCGGCAGGACATGAAGAAGTAGATGGCGGTGCGACGCGAGGGAGTTGAACGGCGGCGCTGCTACGTGCTTTCGAGACGGCGGCACGAGCAATAAGCAGCAAGGCGACGAGGAGGCCGGTTCACTGCTCGTCTTGGCTCGGCGTCGTTGTCTGGTGGAAGGGCTGAACGTGGCGGCGCGGTAAGGAGGAGACGAAGGCGGCGAGGTGTCGAGGTGTTGGTGCTGGTGGCTGCGGTCGTCGGCAGCCGGGCTGTTGGCTTCATCGGGTTATCTCCACTAGCGGCGACGGCCCGGTGGTGACTTGCAGCAGTGGTCGGCGGGCTGTTGGATGGTTGTGGCATGATGTGACAGGGGAAGACGAACGGCGGTGCTGTACCGCGAAGGGGGCGACGAGCGTGAGGAAGGAGAGGCTCGGCAGTGGTGCAACGTGAGGAGGACGAGGGTGGTGCTGGCTGCAGGTGCAGGGCGACGGTATGAGTAGGCGGCAGAGGGCGGCGACTGGTGGCGGCGGACGCGTTGGCTGGTGCATGTGTGGTGACGGTTAGGTTCGGTGGTGTGGTCGGCAGTGAGGGTGAGAAAGATGAAGAGGAAATGATGGTACAGTGGTGGTGCATGGGTTCATGGTTTAATAACCAGAAAAGAAAGGAACATGTGATGAAAGCTGGGAAAGAAAAGGTGTCTGCCACATTACTTCAACTGAGTTTGATTATGAGAGTATGCACGATTGAGCTGGAAAGAATTGAACCAGCAAAAAGTTTATATTTTTTTATATATTTTTTATATATTTTTTTAATCTATTATTATTATTATTTTTTTATTATTATTATTATTAAGCAAAAGACTTATATGCCCTTTCTATTTTTTTAGTCTCCAAATAAGATATAGGGTAATTTGGTCTTTTTGAAAATTCATTTCAAAAATACCACTTACTCTCAGAAAATCCAAAGTAAATTTCCAAAAACACATTTGTTATTTATGGCGGAAATAAAAGATAATTTTTTTAAAATATAATTAGTAATTATTAGAATATAAATACTTGGCAAAATAATAATAATAATGATAATAACAATAATAATAATAATAATAATAATAATAATAATAATAATAATAATAATAATAATAATAATAATAATAATAATAATAATAATAATCATAATAATCGTAATAATCATAATTATAATCAAACTTCTGTAAGGAAAACTATATGGAAATCAAATGGTAGAATTCTCGATTAACTGCGATAGGATTTTATTAATCACCGTAAAAATTAAAATAAAACGGTAAAATCAACAAAAATTTTACCCAGGTTGTTACATTAGTATTTTTTAAAACCACGGTCATTATTTATATTCTTTTAAAAATAGAAAACTTGTCAAATCAAGGGGGCAGTTTAAAGGAATTTCTTCTCAGACTACTTAAACAGAAATAATACAAAACTAGGCTGAGGCAACCCAGCCTTATCATCCAACAAAAGTTGAGAACATTCATCAGGACCTGCGCAAAAATGCGCAGGCCAATATCAGCAGCAAGAGCCATATTGGAAAATTTTCAACAACATATTCCAATATGCAAGCTCACAATAGCAAAATGAAATCCTGAACGTACGCAATGCAAGGGAGAGTAGCCATATATGTGTTCCTTTCCGCCTAACTAAGTAACTACATAATTTTTATAAGTGTATGTCATTTACATTCTCATTAATTAATTTGCAAAATTGGGTACAAAATGTGTTTCCGAGATGATGATGGCGGCAGGGAAAGGTAAGGTGAGTGTGACTTTGGAATGGGCAATGACAATGCTCTTGAATAATCCAGCCAAGTTGGACATGAACGTTTGTCGAATGAATTGGATATTCCCAAAGCTTCCTTACCTCAACTGTGTCATTTCCATTACATCCAACCAAACATGTCTTAAGATTGTGTCCTGCCCCGCCATTCCTGGTGTTAGTGGCATTTCTCACACGATGCTTGCTGGATATATATGATATACCAAGTGCCACAAACCTGAAGGTCAATGTCTGGCTGCGCATAGGGATTCCAAAAGCTCGGCCAGAGCCCCATAAGTTACAGCCTCAAAGATTCGAAGGAGAGAGAGAAGGTTCAAAGTTTGCGCCATGCATTTGGGATGGGAGGAGAATTTGTGCAGGAACCACCATGGCCATGCCTATGCTTTGCAATTTGCATGCTATTGCCTATTGGGTTGTGTGGTTCAATGCTTTGAGTGGGAGAAGATGGGCCTGGAAGAGTAGATGGATCATTTCTTCAAACTTGTTCCAAGAAAAAGCCTTTGAATGCTGTATGTATGTACTCCACGTCCAAATATATATGGTTCAAGTCCAGTCCAATGTTTAATCAGAAGTCACTATAATTGTCTAGTTCAATGCCTCCACAACAAATAAAGCATATTAGGCTATTAGCATAGGTAGTTCATAGTTGTATGAGAGTCTGTGGCAGTTGGAAAATAAATAATATTTAGCCCACGCCATAGTGGGGTAGCAGCAGCATTCTGGGTTTGAAGTCGGTCCATATATGAACGGCTGAGTTCTGCGTAGGCGTATTTGTACCAGAGGATATAGGTACAGTAAAGCCGCATTTTACATTTAGCTCTGGTTTAAAACTATCTAAGACATTGTTCCTCGCAACACTTAGTAGCTCGGGAAAGCGAGTTACACCATTGCAGTAGGTGCAGCTGGTTCTATCCTTTGTTTTGGGAAGGTTAACAGGAAGGAAATCAACAGTAATTGCTGGCTATCCATGCACAAAGCTTTAGCCCTTTGAGAGATATTGCGTAACCCACGAGATGCTATGGTCGATTTCCTGCCAAAATTAAAGTGCCCAATGAAGTTATTTTTTTTTTTATGCTAACGAAGTTTTATTGATAAAAAATTTTACCAGCCCCGATCAGGGAGGACCTGAAAACGGGGAGTTACATAACATAGAGTAGGAAGGGAAATAAAGAAACAAGATCAAAAGGGAATGGACAAATTACAACAACAGACTAAACTTTCTTCTTGGGCCTTTCCAGTGCCTGATATGTTCAGCGCTAGCAAGAATGTTATTGGCATTTAGGGTATTGACAGAGACAGGGCATTAATCCAGGCAGTAGACCGAACAAGGGATATGTCTGCAACACGTTCCCATGAGGAGGAGGATTGGTTGAAAATTCTATTGTTTCGCTCAAGCCAGATAGACCATAGAGTGGCAGCCCCAATGATAAACCAAGCAGCAAAATGATTGGGAGATGTTGGGAGGAAAGTCCATAAGGGAAGGAAAGTATCAAAGTTGCCTGGGCAGGACCATGCAACCCCCCACCACTTGCATATTCGACTCCAAATTTTCCAAGAGAAAGGGCAGTGTAAAAGTAAATGATCACGAGTTTCGGCAGCAATATTACAGAGGGGGCAAAGAGAGTCACTTGAATCAATGATACCTTTTGTTGGAAATATGAACAAGCTGCAGTAAATTGCACCAGTAAGTTTGGCATCATTTTTTTTGTGTGATCAAGTTGAAGGTTGGTCCTACCCAATTATTCAAGAGTGTTAGTTGGAGTTTGCTTTTGATTATTGTATTGTAATTAGTGTAGTCCTGAGTTGTAATGTTTCCATTAAGTGTTGTTCTATTATGAGCATCTTAGGAAAAGCAAGAGTGAGTTGTCATGTTTAGTGGGATATAGAGCTGTCAAAGTAGAGCTGTCAAAGTTGAGTACAGGCTGTTTTTCTGCCTATATATTGAGTCTTGTAATCAGTTTTATTCAAGTGAAATCAAGTTAGAAAACGTTGGTGTTTCACTTCATTGTTACTCTGAAATGTTCAGAGTGTTTAAAAACAAAATATTGTGAGAGATTAGAGAGAAAATCAATGGAACAGTAACCAAGAAAGTCAACCTTGGTTTTCTGTAAGTTGATTTTCTGCCTATGTTTTGAGTATTGTAATTTGAGTTCTACAAGTGAAATAAGAGTGCATTGAGTGTGTTTCACTTCA